>ML825104.1:0-14876 GCA_009831015.1 Picea engelmannii | reverse complement strand
GTCATCAAATAAAATATGAAAGTGGTTGTCATCCCAGAAATGACAACTATCCATATACCAATCATCACAATCGGCCTCAAAATCATACCAAGCATATATTTCTTGATTATATTCATCCTTGATGTCCGCCATAAGAAATATCTGCTACATTTTATCTAATGAATCTCGAATACTATGGAAACTATCATTGAGGCCATTTGCAAGGTCATGCAATCTAGCATCCAATGTGTCATACAATTTGGATTTGAATGCTTCAAGAATTCCCTTGAGGGTTTGAGAGGAAATAGCCATCTGAGCACCCTATGAACTCTTCGGTCCCACATCCGTCATGAAAAAACCCAAAAAATAGAATAATAAGTTACTGCAGAAAATCGCGGCGTTTTCCGGAAAAACCCTGAAAAATTGCTGAATTTAAAATGCTCATAACTTTCCAGACTCCGTTTTGGCTGATTTTGTTTTTGAATTTGGGTGAAATTGTGAGAGGAACTCAGATGTGTAATTTATTTGGCCAAATTCGGCCTCCAGATGCTACATAAATATATATATATATATATATATATATATATATATATATATATATATATATATATATATATATATATATATATTTGCATCGCCGTCCGCAGAAAAAACCCTGAAAAATTGCAGATTTTAAAACTTCAATATCTTGACTTCCTAGTGATAATAGTGGAGGTCATTCAATGTAAGGTGGACTAGGTCCACTATATTATTAAATAAGGCCCACCATGGTAGTTAGATATAATAAATGTAAGAGGACTTCTTAGAAGGTTCTACTGACAAGGGTTTGCCCTGTGCTATAGCTCTTTGATATACGTGCGGGGTCCAACAGTAGTACTCGACCCAATATCTCAGGGCACTAACTAAGGAGGATACACCGTACCCTTAGTCGTACTACCCGACTACCCAGGTACTAGAGAGTATCTTCCCGAGTGTTGTTCTCGGTGACACTGTAACAGTCCGGCGGCCGATAGGTTTATCTAAAGAGGGTTTCGGGAAATCTAGGTCGATCCGTACACAGGTGTTGTCTGATGCGCTACCACTCGAAGGGGTACCAACATGGGTTACAAGGGTGGCCAACAGATGTGCGCTTAAGAACCACTTGTATTTCCTACATGTATGAATCCCTCAACCGTGGGTTTATGCACGTAACGACAAATCTCTATGGCTTAAAGACGCCGGAATACGTCTCTACCTTGAAAAAAAAATTCCCACAATTTCTGCCAAGGAAAGTGCTCTGATACCACTTGTTAAGAACCAAATAAATGAATACAAAATACACCAGAATAGATCCAAGAAGAATATATGAAAACCACACTTTACTATATCAAAACCCTTAGGGTAGGGCAACACCATACAATGGATCCTATTATGGAAGGGATCCTCTCATGCTCACTTGCCTCTTCGAGGGGGCATCCTTCTATTGAGCTACAACTCACAATACAATAATTCTCTTCATATCTCATTACATTGTTTGAACCCCTTTATATAGTGCTACCATCACCTAAGAACATTCTAGAGGAGAAATCTTTTAGAAGTAGAACCTTCTAAGAAGTCCTCTTACATTTATTATATCTAATTACCGATTTATTATATCTAACTACCATAGTGGGCCTTATTTAATAATATAGTGGACCTAGTCCACCTTACATTGAATGACCTCCACTATTATCACTATGGGCCCTCTGGGCCCCCCCACTACCTCTTTAGCTACCTTACACCCTAGAGGTCAAGTATAAGTGGAGTGAAAGGTGGGAAGAGATGCTTTGTAAGTCAAGTGATTGTTGCCCCAAAGGTATAGTATTTCTCCGGATGATTGTACCTGCCTGAGACACAAGAAAATCCAACTTGCAATGATATATGTTAGTATCGATCAACAAGTTAATCTTGTTTTCCCTAATTTGCAGCAATATGTGATAGTTTATATCAGCAAGTAAGACATTCAAATCGACATGTAAAACATAAGACCAGTCAACAATATTATCAATGAGTATGGTAATCAAGTATGACTGAAAAATGGCACTTTAAGGCTAAATAAAGCAAATTGTTATAACAATGTATTTTCTGCAGAAAATTGCAGCCTTATGGCTGTAAAATTCAATGGCATGCAACAACAAAATTAACCATGGAAAAGTGCCAAGAACTAGCCCAAAAGGTGCGCCCTAGTTAGTAGAGTAAGCAAGCAAAAATAGAGAGCTAGTCTAGGGTTAGTTTAGGAGTTAAGAGAATGTTAGTAGCTAGGGTTATGCAGTCCTAATGGATGTAGGTTAAACTTTGTAAGATCAATTAGAGTAGTAGGAGAGAGGGGATGCCCTAGTAGGGGAAGACTCCCTCAACGAGGCAAACTAACTTCAAGCAAGAAACCTTTCAAAAGATCAAAATTTGTGTTTCTCAAGGCAATGATTCTATATCTCCAATGCAAAAAATATATGCCTATAGCCTTTACTATTGGGTTAATGGAGTCAAATGAAGTAAGAGCTAGATAATCTACCTCCTTGGGGGTGTAAGCCCTTTTACTTCCCAAGGCAAGTTTATCTAGCTAGCGTTTAAGCTGAGAGGGTGTATGCCCTTATACTTCTCTTAGCAAACCCTTGTTTAATCAATAAGATGAAGCAATAAAATCATGAAGAATGTGGTAGGGGTGTATGCCCTTATACTTCCCACCTAGCTCCTAGCACAATGATCCTTGACTTAAAAAGAATGATAGCACAAGAATAGAATACCATACCAAAATCAAGAAAGATGTCAATATAATCCACCATAAAAGCTAGAAAAACATCATCCAACGCTAGTGCCTCACTCCTCCATCAACCATTCATTAAGATAGCCATAAACAAGTGCACAAGAGACTAATAGAGCCAAAGATAGCGAAAAATTCAGACCAATACTTCTCATAACGAGGGAGAGTTATCTTAAAATGAAATCTTATGATCTCTTATTTATACAAATGTCACCAAGGTTACTTGTCCACAAATTAAGAGGCAAATCACAATATTAGGGCTCAACAACCCTAATCTTTCCCCCTTAACAAAGTAACATTAAACAATTCATTTAAAATTTCACTTTTTGCACAAATAAAACCCTAATTACATGGACGTCACCCCTTTAGGGGACGTTTTAGCACTAGGAGAAGGTTGTTGGTGATGTAGGAGGGTAGTAAGGCTTTCCAAAGCCATGTGTCAAGCATCCAAATGTCTTCCTTCATGGTCAAAGCCTCAAAAACCTCAAAACGTCCAAGTGCCAATGCATACCATCTCACCACCATGCCCTAGCCCCCCAAACATGACGTCAAGCTAAAAAAGAGGACATTTGTCCCCTTTTGGGCAAATCGTTTGACAAGTGAGGGCTGGGCTATGTCGTCCAAGTCATCATCAAGGCCTTCCAAGTATGATCTTTCTCATTCGGTATGTGGGCCCTTGGCATCCAACCTGTAGGATTGTAGCCCCATGGAAGCCCAAGCTAGGCTTGTTCTCCCAAAACTGTCCACCAACTAGGTCTTGCAAAGACAAATGAGCACGCCGTCCAAGGATCTCAAGTCATAACATCACGATAAGTGAATCCAATCAATAAATAAGCCATCTAAGCATGTGCATCAAAGATCAGTATATCAAACAATTAACCGCTCAAAGACACTATGTGACTTGTCAATCTTGAATATGGAAGGGTTGACGAGGTTTCTTATTGGGTAGATATTGCCCTAGGTCAAGGAGAGTTTCCGAGAGATCCCTCTCTAAGCCATGTAAAGTGGATGAAATGGTTGGGGTCAAGACTCAATGGGCATAGGGCTCATGACATACAATGGGTTGTAGTGTCTCATTCATGGGTGCCTTTGTAGAGGGTGTGTGGTACCTTTGTTCGCAATGCACTTTTTTCCAAGCCCATCAATTTCCTTTTATCTTTCTTTCTTTGTTTTCTTTAAATATAGCATAAGGAGAGGTTGAAGGTCACTACCCTGACATGGTGACCAGATGATGGCAATGTCACCCACAAACACCTAGTGGAAATGAGAAGGATGGCTCGTGATGAGACCCCCTTTCTCTTAACCATGCAACTGAGAGCCATTGCCTTGGTTTGGTGACCAGATGATGGCAATGTCATACCACTAGATATTCATGGACATGATAGGTCGGCTCGTGATGAGACCTTTTATCCTTCAACTAACCTTTTAAGCATTATTTATTATATTGTGGGTCCCCTTTACTCAAAGATAAGCGTTTTATTGCTTTCTTGGGTGATCCTTGGGTGAAGCATCTAGAAGGTTTATACAAGGCTTTTATCTTTTACCCAACATCAACCCCTCCGGGCCTTCAACCCCTTCTTCCCGTAGAATGAGGGACAACCCCTTCTTGGGTCAATACACCCTAAAATCCCAAGAGATAAGAAAATCGATGGGAATAATGGTGGAAAATGGTAAGTATGGTTGGGAACGATACAATGGCTCATTAAGGGAGTTCCTAGTAGCAAACCCATCCCTAAGGAAAACCACTTACTGGGGAACAATGTCAACCACCAAGGTGAAGCAGGGTAAACGACATAATGTCCAAGCATATATCATGAAATCTAGAGCAATATAAGATATGACATAATCAAATGGCTTAAATATTGAAATGATGCTCACCATAATACTGACTTGTACCTCATGGAGCAAGGCCCACTGCCTTTTGGACGCCATCTGGTGTGGTGGATGCCATCTGTAAACCTGTGACTATCTGTGGTGGTGAGTGGGTTTTCCATCTGTGCAAAAGGGTACTATTGGTCATGTAGTCTCTCGACACTCCATATCTGCAACTTGAGGGATTCGAGACATAATCTCCTTAGTTATCGACAAAATGGGGATAACATGCCAAACTTTGGAAAAGTAAATATGCCCTCGAGGTGGAGATTCAAGATCTTATCCCTATGGATGCGAATCACCCAGGATCCCTCATATGGAACAATGCCCGACAAGAAGAGAGCTAGTTCAAAAGGATATCTTCTAGGAGGTCCACAATGGAAGGTTGACCCTTTTTTGGGACAACGCCTGGGAACAAATCCCCATCCTAGCGAACCAAGAAGGGTAGAAACATGCTATAAATTCCCTGTTGGAAAAAGGATGGATCCATGTCCATCATTATTGGAAAAATTTGGAAACCCCAGAAACAGAATATGACAAAACCTGGAAAGACCTGGTAGATTGGCTAGTTCCTTTGGACATAGAGGTCAGGAACCGTGTCGAAGAGGAGCTTTCTCTAAGACAAATCAAAATTAAAAATGGCGCAGATATTATCCGTTGGGGAAGTAGAGGGGAAGGCACTTTCAAAGTAAAAGATGTCTATATAAGAGCAGTAGACTTGTTAGAGACGGACAAGAGAAAGGACTGGCAGCGTATTTGGCAACCTGAGAATTGGCCTAAAATTGTGACCTTCCTGTGGTTGATCCTCACAAAAAAAGTTATGACATGGGATAAGCTAAGAAAGAGACAATACAAAGGCCCCTCCATGTGCATGTTGTGTAGAGAGAAGGAGGAAACTCTCAACCACCTCTTCTGTACCTGTGGGGAAGCGAGAAAGATAATGGGGCAATATTGTTCCACATAGCCAGGGGTGGCAGAGAGGACAGAACCAACATGATCATAGATTGGCTAGTAAAACCTTTCAAAAACCCCATCCTAAATAAAACGTGGGAGATATTTCCAGGTATAGAGATGTGGAACCTATGGAAAGAAAGAAACAAAATAATTTTCAAACAAAACTCTCTATCAACCCAATCTTTATGGAACCAAATAAAAGAAAATGTGTAAGAAACTATAACGTCTGGTACTTGGTTGATATAAGACAATATGCTATCGATGGAGGAAGAAGATATCTTCAGACAATGGAAACTAGAATTGGATTTCCAGCAAGCGAACAAAGCTCCCCCCCGTAGAAAGGAAAATGCCCATCAAGCCTGACAGCCGCTGGAAAAAGGAATTATAAAGTTAAATTTCGATGGAGTGTCAAAGGATAACCCCAGAAAATATGGAGTAGGGGGGCTACTGAGAGATTCTAAAGGTCGATTATTGGCCATGTTCACAAGTAAATTGGGTTATAACTCCAATACTGGTGCAGAGCTCCAAGGACTCATCAGAGGTATCACCATGGCCAAAGCCCAGGGAATAAAAAGTCTGATAGTGGAAGGCGACTCGCTCCTTATCATATCGACTCTGAAACGTCTGCTGGATGGATCCAACCCCAAAAATATCACCACAAATTGGAGGCTATCTCATGGCTAGGCTCAGTCTATTGACCTAATTCAGAACTTCCAGGTGATTATCCTATACCAAGTGCGAAGGAGTGCAAACACAGTGACATAATACTTGGCCAACCTAGGAATCCAACAGAGGACTTGATCGTCGAGGTGGAAGCTAGGGGACCCCACTCACCAAACCACCTGGCAGGAGGCCACGAGACTAAGTAAAGTTGACATGAGTCATCACGTTACGAGAAATGGTAAGGACAAGGTAACAATAGGTGTGCTGGAGCAACTCAATGTGACAACAATCGAGAGGGTGAAAGACAGGGACCCAGTTGGCGAAATCGAGCAAGTCACTCAGATACCTGATAAGACAATGGAAACAACTGGCGAGCATGAAGCAACAACAGTAATATTTCAACATCATAAGGGTACTTGGAAAGATGAGAGGGATCATACCAGAGAAGGGGTCGACAATCATGTCGACGAGGCCAACCTCATCTATTGATTCGATGAGTACTCTAGCAGAGTACTGGATGGGACATGGATTCTCAATGCAACTCAAGGGTGAGCACTGCCATCACAAGAGGGAGATAAACAATAATTGTAACATGCAGAAGGTACAATTTGAGGATGGGAATGAGATCCACGGTCTCAAAGGTGGTTATGAGAATTAATGCAGAAGTACTGCAGGTACAACCTCCCCTTGGGTGAATCATATGATAGAAATCATGAAACGATCCTTGGCAAAGATGGAAGGACAATGTCACATTGGGAATGCTTCCCTTTGCGGGTTCTTCCTAGGGATAAATAAACTTGTAAAGGATCAGTCCCCCAAGAGTAGGAAGAAGAGTGACACAGGGAGGTGGAAGTGGCGGGGGTGGTGGAAGCACGTAATGATTCCTTCGGGGCGTCTTTAACTACCAAGCTTAGGAGGTGCACGAGTAATCTGAGGAAGCTGGACTCGTGGCCAGTCTGAGAGAAATAGGAACCAAGTTCCAAGACTTGGGATAGCTGAGGCAGGGACAATTGGAGCAACCTAAAAATTCTGGTGGGTTTCTAGTAGAATGGCTAGAAAGGGAACAAATCAGAAAGGCAAGCAAATAGAGCCCTCCTGTTCAAAAGGACTGACAAATCGCACCAGGGCAGCTCGAGCGACGTGGATGGCTGGTACGCATTTTAAATACCTAAGCACGGATGAGGAAAAACAACATGCTGCGGAAATTGAGGAAGCGGTGAGGCGACAACGCTGCTCGACTTTTGATGCAGAGATAGAGTGCGAAGTTAAATATTGGGTAGATGATCCTAAGTATACTTGCACCAGGGAAACCAAGTATTTCCAGCTCACTGAAACGTACTAGGTGGTCAAAGCCATGGTTTCCCAGGCTGTGGACAAGGCTAAAAGAGACAATGACAAAACACTCCATGCAATTGAAATTCTAGACGAAAATTCAACCTTTTCTGTCGCTCTCAGTTTGGAATCAAATTCCGGGTTAGACAAGAAGTCCATAACCTAGGAAAACCCCCAAATCCTCCAGGATCGCATGCCTGCCCCATCTAGATCGAGGACGAGGAAGACTCCAATGCTACGGGCGACGAGGTAGACAAGGGAAAGGGACCTCTCGAATCTTCGGAGAAGCCCAGGAACCAATTCTTTAGGTTTTGATCATTGCTCTTTGTTTTTTTTTGCTTGTCCGAAATCATAAGTTTAGAAAGACCCTAGTGGTTTCTTTTCTTGCTTAAACTTAAATGGTTAGATATGGTCATGCCCCTTCTTTTGATTTAGATCAAGGGGCTAGTTTCTGTGTGATGTTTAAACTCATGGATGATTTATACATTCTTAGATGTAACCAATGAGGAGGCTACTTTCCAATATGGCAGCCCCTCATTAGGGTCTTCTTTTCATGTTTGCTTCTAAACTTAGATTTTCACTAGTAAAGGCGTTAGTTTCTTTCAAGACAACTCCTCATTAATGTGTGTGTACTTATATTATCCATATATAAAAATATATAATCTCTTTTTTAATAAAAAAAACTTAAATTTAAATTTTCTTTACTTTGAAAGAAAGTAAAACATATACACCTTCATAAACTTAACAAAAATATCTTATCTTATAACAAAAATATCACATACCAAAATTTGACCTTCTCACTATCACTTTAAATTATATATTATTATTACAACATTAAATTATATATTATTATTACAACATGAATGAAGTAAAGCATATACACACTCATAAACTTAACAAAAATATCTTATCTTATAACAAAAATATCTCATACCAAAATTTGACCTTTTCATTATGACTTTAAATTATATATTATTATTGCAACATGAATGAAGTGTAATATCACTTTAAAAAAAATCACGATGGATAGCTTGCATGGCAAGACGTCACGAGTCCCTCGGGCTGTTACTTTCCACTCCTATATCATCCACTATGTGGAAAAATATCAGAATAAGTTCCCAACAAATTAACTTTCATCGAGAAAAAAACATCACTTTAAATTATATGTTATTATTACAACATGAATGAAGTATAACATCGCTTATAATCTTAAAATCTTAGGAAGCTTAAAATCTTATTTTTCATTAAATATATTTGTAACTTAGGAGCAACGAAACAAGAAATCCCACTTCCTCACATTGACTTAGGTTATATTTGAAATTTCTCATTTAATCTCTTAAATTGAATGCTTACATTTAATCTCATTTAATAATTAAATTGAATGTTTACATGTTAATAATTAAAAAAGAAAAGGATATGACAGCAGATTCCACAGGGAGGGTTTAAGGGTTGTTTTTTATGGAGCAGAAATATGTTTGGGTGAAAGCGCAAAGAAGTGCACTGATATATTAGAATCAGTGATCGATTGGAGTAGTTGAATTTGCAGAGGCGGACAGATGGCGAGCAGACTAGGAAGGAGGGTCGTACATTTCGCCAATTTGCCTCTGAAACTGGTGATGCCCTCTTCAAGAGAAAACATCAAGGAAGTCGCATTCAAGACCATTCCCTCTGCATCTAAGGTAATTAATATTACCCCCTCTCTGTCTTCGATCCCTTTTGGTTTTTGGTCTCAGTGCTTATACGGGTAATGTAACGACCCCTCCAATTTTTGTTTAGAGGCGTGGGTTCGATTCTTCTTGTGCTGTTGGAATCTTCCGGGCAGCTGTTCATTTTTCAATAATATCGTTTTAAAGTTTTTATTATGTTTTTTTCCCTGTTTCTGTCACAGTCCTTGCTAAATCCTACTACTGCATTTGCTTCTTACAGAATACTCCCTGGACTGAGAAAGCTTACTTACTAGATTCGAATCCTTGCAAGCCTGTTACACAGTGCAATCATTTTCCGCTCTTAGAACTAACGTTCCTTTATTTATTTATTTTTGGGATTCCAAAGGGGCGATTGATAAGCCATATGCTTTTGGGTTTAATGTTAAATCAGTATAGATCTATTTTAACCCTGTATCTATCAATCATCACCAAGACCAAGAGGGATACAAAATCAAACCACGTGCAACCCTTTTAGTGCTTAAAAAATTATAGGTTAATATATATATATATAGTGTTGGAACTACGTATTTATCCATATAGGACTATAGAATGCAATTCATTTCTCTGGTGCAATCAAAGTTATTGCCAGTTATACATATAGTTGCCTTGGGCTGCCTCCAACAAACTTTAGGTTAGTAATTATCAGAGAAATTAAAGCAGAGTAACTATTATCACCAACTAACTGCTTTAAGGCATTGGAAATTAATGAAAGGACATAAATTTCAGTCAAAATTAGTTTGCCTTATTAAGCAGAATTGCATGAACAACCTTGTTCAAGGACGTGGTAGCTCAGAAAAAGTTGACCTAACTTATCAAGCAACTGAAAGTGGCTTTTAGTTTGTCAATCGCTGCTTGGCATCGATTACTAGCTAGTTTAATTTTCTTGGATAGCAGTTCCACACACGATATAAACTTTAAATATCTTGAGTTGATGTATCTGAACATTTTATTCTGTGGGGAAATTCAAGCTTATTGTGCTTCCCTTTCTTTTCCCTACAGATTGAGATTAAGAGGGTGCTGGAGTCTCTATATGGGCTAGAGGTCGAGAAGGTACAAACACTTAACATGCAAGGCAAAAAGAAACGCAGAGGTGGGATTGTTTTTGCTAAACCTGATTACAAGAAAGCATATGTAACTCTCAAGCATCCAGTCACCTTGCCACCAAACCTTTTTCCTATTAATATATTTGAAGAGGGAAAAGAGGCCAAGCAGCAGGAGGAGGCAGGCACTGTGGACAAGCAGGGGAAACTGACTCATTGGCTTGAGGATAGCAAAGATAAATTTAAACCCGATCAGCGGCAATCAGAAAAGCGGAAGGCTGAGGCTAGCAAGAAGCTTGCTCCTTGGCACAGTAAGCTTTCCTGGAGGTAGAGGTCACGAGTCGTGGATATATATCCTGTTAATGAATACAATTGATCATGCTAAATACATTGTTTTATCTCCTCCAAGCTGTTCATTTTGCTTTATCTGTGCACAATTGGCAATACAAAAAGCTCTCTCAGATATGAGCCTAACAATTTGATTGTAATTTGTAATCAAGTTGGCATATATCTTAAAATCCATGAACTCTAAATGAGAGATTTACATTCTTAAGTTTGTCTGCATTTCCATGAGACTATGGAAGAGTATTAAGTTCCATTCTGATTTCTGCCGCTATTGCTTGCTGAAGTTACGATGGTATAGAATTCTACTATATTAATGATCATAAACATCTGTTGGTTGTGGGAAATATTGAATTGCGTATTGGCATTGTGGGTATTCTTTTGTTCTTTTATCTGGCTTTAGCTACTTTTTTGTTATTCAGTGCCAGTGTAGCTGATATGGTATTCTGTTTGAACAGCTTATATTTTGGCATTTGGTTTGTGATGTAATAGAACTATTGCTAGCATATCATTGCACTTAACCATGGTTATTGATGGACATAAATGTGCATGCGTTTCCATATGCAAACACAGGTTGTAGGTACCATAACGCTTAAATTCTTGCACATAGTGGAGCTAGATTTTATTGAACTAATATATTCTTCAGAATCAAACTCTGCTCACCAAGTGGTAACGGCTTCTTTTTTAGCTCTTTCAGTGACAAGATACGTCTAATTATATCAAAGTTGTTCATGCAGCACATGCTCTCTGTTTCATACGTGCTTTTGGCAATTATTGTCCACTATTTAGAAAAAGAAAAGACAACTGCATAAATAATTACTGGAAGAGGATATTGTGGAAGCAGGAGTGAAGAATCCCTAGGAGAGGTGATTTTTTGCAAACTTATGTCTATCAGTTCGCTGAATCAAACCATGGAAAGTCTGATTCTAGAGTTCGTATTTGAATTTTGAGTATTCCTGGAATGCTTTTGAGTCTATATGCCTTACAGTTATTCCTTGGATATTGATGTTATCCTTGGCGTGGGAAGACATTGTCATCACTTTCTGTTTGTATGAAAACAGAAAGTAAGTCGTGAAAAGTTACAATTCAATAGATGCAATACCCCAATTTTTCCACATGTAAATATATTTAAGTGGTAATGAATATGATGTGTATACCTGCCTTACTATGAAGAAGACCTTACTAAATTGAGATCCTTACTATCCTTAACAAATATCATGGGTTGCAAAGCTTCAACTTTCTTCCAGCATTTTCTAATGAATGTTGGATCCCTCAATCGAATCACCTGATGTATTGAATTTTCACTATGCTAGGCTCAAGCATGAGGTTTATTTCAATTTTAGCATTTACTTGAACCATAGACAAATGCAGCTACACCATTAACAATTGCTGCAATAACCAAGATCACAAGAAGAAATACCATGCACAAGAACGCAAGAAATATCCTGGGAAACCCTTCTCAACAAGGGAAGAAAACCCAACAATCCTTTGCTATATTCTCAAGAGAAAGACCTCCCACACCATAGACTTAGCACACAAAAGGGTGCTCTCAAAAACCAAGAAGGCTAGCGCCCAAGAGAGGTGCGCACTTCAGCCCTAGAATATGTACTTGCTGAAATTTCCAAAATCACATGTGTGTTGTGTGTTTCCTCAATGGGGAAATCACCTTTATTTATACTAGACTGGACACATCAAAAGTGGTGTCTATTGGTACAACATGGCATAACTCAGAATATAATTAATAATTACAGTATTAATTATCTTTCACTTTATGGTGGGACCGACCTGTACCCTTTACATCACAATTAGGGTTACAAGTAAATCTTATTCTTAGACAATATAGCAAGGGATCTCACACACTCACTAGTGCTCAACCACTAGGGGCATGTCCACCTGTGCTCAGCTACAGGGATGTTCTACTCAACAGATCTCTATCTCACTGAGTCTCACAGGAGAATCATCTGGAAGCAAGGGATCTCACACACCCACTAGTGCTTAGCGACTAGGGGCACGTCTACCTGTGCTCAGCCACAGGGACGTCCTACTCAACAGATCTCTATCTCACTAAGTCTCACAGGAGAATCATCTGGGCACACACTCACTAGTGCTCAACCACTAGGGTCACGTCCACCTGTGCTCAGCCACAAGGACGTCCTACTTAAGAGATCTCTATCTCACTGAGTCTCAGAGGAGAATCATTTGGAGTACCACATTGTCTCAACTCTCTACACAGAGGAGAACAATACACCCATACATGGGCACCTTCACCCCTCATAGGGGTACACATCGTTTCTTCTCAAACGACACACCCATCTCATGGGCATACCCAACTCATGGGCTCTCTCACAGGCCGACTCACTCAGTCTGTGTCCTGGAGGATGTCTCACGAAGCTGTAATCATCAACACTCCCTCTCAGCCAGGGAGGCATTCTCCACCAAGCTAAGTCTCTCACGAAAGTACTCGAACTTCGTCTTGGCAAGCGGTTTGGTGAAGATATCTGCAATCTGCTCATGTGTAGGAAGGTATTGCACGTGTACTGCTTTCCTCTGCACCATATCTCCGATATAATGATATTTTATCTCAATGTGTTTCAATCTATCGTGAAACACAGGATTCTCAGAGAGCTTCACACAACTTTGGTTATCACAATGAATAATGGTAGGATCCATCTCATGATCAAATACATCTGTCAGGAGCTTGCAAAGTCACACTGCTTCACAGACTGCCACACTCAATGCTATATACTCTGCTTCTGCAGTACTCAAGACCACAGAGCTTTGTTTCCTTCTGCACCAGGAAACCATGGCAGACCCCAAGGTAAAACAACAACCGGATGTGCTCTTCTGGTCCACTGCGCTCCCTGCCCAATCTGCATCGACATTGTTGATATTATGGTAGCTACGGGAGGTATTTACCTCCACGTGTAAACCTGACGAGAATAGAATATTTCGGGAAGTAAGAAGAAACCCTAATGAGTTGGCTAATAACCCTAGAAGACATGTCGGCTCAAGAAGATAACTTGTATTAGGTTATTAGCCTCCAAGAGAAGAAGTCGACCAGAAGAAATAATATATATTGAACAGACAGATACCCAGAATGAGAAATCGGCCCAGGCAGTTAGCCAGAATTACTATAAATACAGGGGGCCAGTCTTCATTCTGGCAGGCAGTCTCAGAATTGCAGAGCAGTACTTGTGCGCAGGTTTGGAGGAGAGCTACCATTGCAGCTACTGCAGCTAGCAGATCACGTTTGGCTTGGACTATCTCTTGGTTAGGGTTTGGACTATCTAATCAGCTCTTGTTGGTGCGCTATCCTTGGGGGAAAGATGCACTACCCCTTGTTTGGCTATCTAGCCTAAGGTTTGCTTTCGGAGTGATTCTTTGTCAAGGTTAAGGTGCTCGGAGGGTGGCTTCGGCCTATGGTTGGGTGACAATAGCGATATTGTCAATGGTAAAACGAGCACATCCATTATATTCTAACAAGTTATGGGCCCACACCTCCTTCATTCAGTCTAACTGTTGGAAGGAAACATAGCCATAAGGATATTAAGCTCGTTGAAGAACTGCCACTAGGATTTCTAGCAGGAGCAGTCACCAAAGCACTGTCGCTAGGGTTACTAGCAGGTGCAGTTGTAGAAACCCTAATCCTCTCGTTGAGGCACCTTAAGTGAAGGGATTGACCTAATTTTCGGATAGATCAGTGCGCCCTAGCCTAGCGCATCTCCTGATACTCTCAGCAAGCCAAGACGTCAAGGTTGAGTTTCTGGTCAAATCTAGGGTTGACCAAGTCAAAGCAGCCATGACTTACTCTATGAAGTCAGAAAACAAGTTAGATGGAGCTTCTAACTTCAGAGCGTGGAAGAAAAGGATTGACCTCATCCTTGCCAAGAATAAAGTGCTGGATATCCTGAAAGGAAAGATCGTGGAACCAGAGTTTGAAGAAGAAAAAGAGAAGGAACCGCAGAACGTTGCAGTTATGGAGAAGTTCAAAGACGGTGACATCAATGCCATGAGTATCATAGTGGACTCTATAAAAGACCACTTGATACCCTACATCTCCCATCTCGACTCATCGAAGAAGATGTACGATGCCCTAACAAACCTCTTCTCAGTCAGAAACATTGGACAAATAATGAGTCTAAAGAATGAGCTCCGTGACATGAAGATGAATGATGATGATAGCATAACATCATACTTTGTGAGGATCTC
>ML825103.1:36015-65433 GCA_009831015.1 Picea engelmannii | reverse complement strand
ATTATTGTCTTATCATGATTGATAAGGTGCACAAATGGATGAACTCCAAAGTGGTCCCCTTATGGTGAAAGCCCTCACGGGAAGAAGCTTTGTGGATTGAGTTATCCTAGAAGAATGGTTGGAGGACCCATGCTCTCATTATTGTCTTATTATGATTAATAAGGTGCACAAATGGATGAACTCCAAAGTGGTTCCCTTATGGTGAAAGCCCTCACGGGAAGATGCTTTGCGGATTGAGTTATCCTAGAAGAATGGTTGGAAGACCCATGTTTGTATGTGGAATAATGAGTTGAAGATCAAGGAAGTTGTTGGTGAAACTATCCTAGATGGATAGTGTTTGTCGTGCCATTTCCGATGGTATGTGGAATGTCACATAACTCCTCACGGTTTGAGATTTATGGCCTTACGAAGTTGAAGGACCCTCATATGAAGGCTTGAAGCCCACAAGGTCAAAGAAGTCAAAGTGACCTTAAAAGAAGAAATCATTATTTAAATGATAAAGTAAAGTGACCAGTAAAGAAGATTATTTAAATGATTAAGTGAAGTGACAAAATCAAGAAGGAATATTTAAATGATAAAGTAATGGAGAACTTTCTAATTATGGAAAGTGGTTAACCCTAAAATGAGAAAAATAGGTTAAGTGACCTAGAAATGGGTTAAGTGGCCTAGAAATGGGTTAAGTGACCTAAAAGAAGAAATCATTATTTAAATGATAAAGTAAAGTGACAAAGTCAAGGTCGATTATTTAAATAATAAAGAGAAGTGACAAAATCGAGAAATGATCAAGTAAGGTGACAAAATCAAGAAGGAATATTTAAATGATAAAGTATTGGAGAACTTTCTATTTATGGAAAGTGGTTAACCCTAAAATAAGGAAAATAGGTTAAGTGACCTAGAAATGGGTTAAGTGACCTAGAGAATAAAAGTATAAATAAGATAGCAAGAGTCTCTTGTAGATCATCTTTTTGTGGATCAATGGAGAGCTTCTTGTGAGAATATATTTTCGAGTATTGGTGGAGAGTTTGTTGTGAGAGCTTCTTGAGCATTTTTGGTGTGGAACACTTGAGCATATTGAAGATCTATAGGTTACTGAGGTAACCAAAGGATATCTAAGTCGAATTTCAGAGGTAAGGTGAAGAAAAGAGGGTCGGAATTCAAGGGAGGATAAATTGTTTTCATGATGTTTTCTAAGGTATGTTATTTATAGGTCATATCACCATTTTCGCAATAAAAAAATTTCTATAATGATTTAGACCGTGAGATTGATATTCCATTGAGGAAACATATCCAAGTATCTGTGGTAAAAAAATAAGCTTGTGGTTAGTTGTATTTTTGGAAATAGACTCCATGGAAAATAGGGTTTGTAGCTAGTCCTCAAACTAGTATAAAATAGGTGTTTCGGGTAAAAACGTCATAACTTCTTCATAACATATCCAAATTCAGTGAGACCAATTGTGTTGGTTAGATTAGAGTCAGTAGTATGTTTTTTAATAGTTTCAGATTGATTCAAAAAATATTCAGTGTGGGGCACGCTCTACACGGTTGCTCTCTAGAATAAGCCAGAATTCAGCAAGGTATGTCATTTTTGCTATAACTATTTTTCTAAGAGATTCCAAGTAGTGGAACCTGGAGGAATTGCATAAAACAAAATGAAGAACATTGTGTATCAGTTTCATATCTTTATTCATTACAGATACAAAGTTATGATTATTTCAAGTTAGGGTTGTTGACTAATCCAAAACTAGTCATGGTTGAGACAAGCAGTTTATGAGTTGGCACATACATGAGGTATATAGTTGATGAAATTGGTACATATTGATGATTCATTGTTAATTATTAGTTGACACATGATTGTTATATACTTGGTACATGGTTGGATGCACTTGTTTAGGGTACAAGTTGATTACAGGTTGGTGCATGGTTGATGCACTTGTTTATGGTACAGATTGATATATGTTGAGGATTGTTGTCTCAGCTCAATTGGTGCTGCGGGTGTAAGTTGAGTCTGAAAAAACCCAAGGATTGTAGTCCGTAATAAAAATAAAATTGTACATACATCTTGTGTTATTTTTGTTCCTTGTGGTGATGACTTGTTGATGATATATTACTAATATATGTTGTTGATATGTGTTGACATTTAACTGATTATAAATGACAGCAATGAGTAATGAGTTAATGAGTTAATGGTTATTTTTAACTAAGGAGTTTTGGGAAAAAGAGCCCTACACTGTTCACCCCTCCCCTCTCAGTGTAGTCGGTGCGTCCAACAATTGGTATCAGAGCAGGCCTTCACTACAAGCTTTAATAAGCTTGAAGGAGATCCATAGACACACAAATGGATGATGAAGTTTCAATCCTTGATGAGAAAAACTATTCTACTTGGAGAATAGAGATGAGGTTACATTTGAAGACAATGGGAGCAGCAATTTGGAAGGCCTTCATTGGTGGATCAGTTCCTTTGAAGAACAAGTCAAAGTTTGCATCTCAAAGAGAAGGAAAGAAGAATGATGCATTGGCTCTCAAGACCATTCTTAGTGGACTTTCAAACCCTATCAAAGAAAGCATGGAACAATGCACTTATGCCAAGGATTTATGGCCAAAGCTAGAGGAGACATATCAAAACAATAAGGAGAAGAAAGACAATGAAGAAAAATCCATCAAGACACATGAAGGTAAAGAATCTCCAAAAACTCTTGATTGCAATAATTCAAAATGTGATGATGTTGAATTTTTCTCTACAAGTGAAGAAGAAAATCTAGAAGTAGTTTGGATAAAATCAATTGATTGTCATCCCATGGAAGAAGTAGAGGAAAAACTGTTGGAGCTTAAAGAGAAATTTGAAAGAAGTCTATATGAATATAGCAATGACCACTATTATATAGACTATAACTATCTTTCGGATAACACTAAAAAGTTTCTCAAGAAAAGTCAAAGGCACATCTTGAAGTTAAAAGAAATGCTCAAAGAACTAGAAGAAAGTAGTAAGACTCTGTTAGGGTCCTAACTCGCACATAGGTAGAACAATATATTCGGATGTAATAAAAGTCAATATTAATAAGGCCTTTCAATAAAATAGAATAAGGCGGATGTAAGAAGACCTAATAGAAGCTTTCGCTTCTAGAAGGATATTCCTCTAGATGTTTCTTTTTAGTATAAATAGGAGTCGAGGGTATGAGAACCCTAGCTTGGATATTATTGTAATAGAGTTCTTCTCAACTAGAGGTTGCCCCCTTGAAGAGACCTGTGAACATTGCTTTCAGATTCAAAGTGTTATTTATGTTGTTATTCTTATATCATTTCAGTGTTATTGTGGTGAATGTTCTGGTTATATTGTTGTTATTCTGGCATTACTAGCATTTTATTTCAGTTCTGCATACATTTTATATCTGGTATATTACAAGTGGTATCAGATCACTTTCCTCGGCAGAAAGTGTGGGTTAAATTTGTTTTCAGGGTAGAGACGTATTCCAATGTCTTTAAGACACAGATATCTGTCGTTACGCGCATAAACCCATGGTTGAGGGATTCATACACGCAGGAAATACAAGTGGTACTTAAGCGCACATATGTTGGCCACCCTTGTAACCCCTGTTGGTACCCCTTCGAGTGGTAGCACATCAGACAGCACATGTGTACGAATCGACCTAGATTACCTGAAGCCCTCTTTAGATAAACCGATCGGTCGCTTGACTGTTATAGTGTCACCGAGAACAACACTCAGGAAGATACTCTCTAGTACCTGGGTAGTCGGGTAATACAGCTAAGGGTACGGTCTATCCTCTTTAGTTAGTGCCCTGAAATATTGGGCTGAGTACTACTATTGGACCCCACATGTATATCAAAGAGTTATAGCACAAGGCAAACCCTTGTCTGTAGAACTCTTGAATACCTAACCCTTGGGGGATAGAAACATAAACAAATTAAAACAAACAAGATCTATTACCGCGCAGCTGTGTTCGGGTTGCCAAGTAAATACACATTTCTTTTTGGTTAAGCATTTGGCAATTTCCTCTCTGCAGTATTCTTCAGACCAGAGTATAACTCTGTAAAAAAAAAATCTGGAAATTTGTTCACCATTATTTGAGACCTATTCCATTGGATTCATCTCTTCGCCCTTATCACATTCATCCATATCATTTTTTCTGCCAAAATTTTTTATCCCGCTCGCCCCTTTTCAGTTTCCTCATCCTCATGGCCCATACTCATAGCCAAGACTTGGAAGTTAGCTTCAACACCTTGCAATCTGGTCTCATTGAGACCCAACAAGAAGTGAAACAACTCAGTGCCAATGTTTTCGCCATCAATACAACAATGCAGTCCTCAATGGGGGAAATCAAACAAGACCTCACCACCCAGCTTGAATCAGTCTTTTCGGCACTCTGCACCAAACTGCATATCCCTACAGATAACCCTTCCTCTTCCTCACCTTCACATATTGAAGGTGACCATTCCTCTCATTCCCATACCTTGCAGAACCATCACTTTCAACGTGACCTACGCCTCCCACGGGTGGATGTAACCAAATTTGATGGCTCGGACCCCACTAGTTGGGTAACCCAAATGGAACATTACTTCTCTTTATACGGCATTATATATGACTTGGCCAAACTCCGGTATGGTGTTATCCATCTAGATCAAGAACGTTGGCAATGGTGGCAATGGAGAAAAACTTCTCGTCAAGGGTATATTGCTTGGACACACTTTGTGGAAGAGCTTTATGAATGCTTTGACACTGACAACAACCATTTGGGTCATTTGACAAAGATGAAACAATTAGGAACCGTGGAAGACTTTATAGCTGCCTTTGAGCGCCTGGCTTTTAGAACAAAGGGCATGTATGATGCCTTTTTTCGAGAGTGTTTTATTAGCGGCCTCAAGGATGAAATTTGGGCCCATGTCCTCATGGATCAGCCTGAAAGTTGGGTGGAGGCTACCAAAAGAGATAAAGAAGCACAACAGGTTGTATCTGCTCAAGACTGCAAACCCTCCTTTATCCCTCGCCCTAAACCAGTAAATCCCACTACTCCCTCTACTCCACTAAAGATCCAAAAATTGACCAGGGTTGAAATGGATGAATGCCAAATCAAAGGCCTTTGTTATAACTGTGATGACAAATATTTCTCGGGCCACAAGTGTAAAGAACAAAATCTCTTTATGGCCATCTCCGAGGATATTTCGAAAGAAGATGAAGAAACTCCCTCTATGTATGAGTCACCTGAATCCACTAACATAACCCCTCCCTCAGACCCTCCCGAAGTAGAACCAGTAATTTCTCTCAATGCTCTTATTGGCTTCTCCGCTCCCCAATCCCTCAAGATAATCGGTTACATCAAGCATCAGAAGGTCATCATTCTGGTTGATAGTGGCAGCACCCATAATTTTATTCATCGTTGCATTGCCCAAGAAACTCATTGCTACATCTATGCCGTCAATAATTTCCAAATCATGATTGCCAATGGTGGTTCCATGAAATGTGGAGGGCATTGTGAAAATGTGCGTCTCCAAATTAGTGACTACCACCTTGAATCCCATATGTTTGCTATCGACTTGGGAGGTTGTGACATTGTGTTGGGTGTATACTGGCTAAGAAGTTTGGGTCCCATTTTCATGGATTTTAAAGACTTAACCATGCAATTCAACCAAGAAGGCCACCAATATAAGTTCCAAGGAATCACTGTCAGTTCACCTGAGATCATTAGTTCCCATCGCATGGAAAATCTGCTCAAAGAGGGTCATTCTGGTGTTATCGCCCAACTCCATGCCATACAAGCAACAGAGACACCCTCGGTACCGCAAGACCTCCAAGCCATCCTTTCTAAACATCAATTGGTCTTTTCCACTCCCCAAGGCCTCTCTCCTTCCAGTGGTGTTCATGATCATTCCATTCCCCTTGTACCCGGAAGCCTTCCTCCCAATATTTGTCTGTATCGTCACCCATTTTCCCAAAAAAATGAAATTGAGAAAATGGTACAGGAACTCCTTAATACAGGCATTATCCGCCCTAGTACAAGCCCCTACTCGTCTCATGTGGTCATGGTCCTGAAGAAATAAGGTTCTTGGCGAATGTGTCCTGACTTCTGTGCCCTCAAAAAACTTACCATCAAAGACAAATTCCCCATTCCTATCATTGATGACCTCTTGGATGAATTGAGTGGCGCCCAATTCGTCACTAAAATGGATCTTTGTTCGGGCTACCACCAGATACGTATGAAAGAGGTATACATTCCCAAGACTACCTTTAGAACTCATGAGGGCCACTATGAGTTTTTGGTCATGCCCTTTGGCTTGTGTAATGCCCCCTCTACCTTCCAAAGCCTCATGAATCATGTCTTCTATCCTTTTCTCCGCCATTTTGTCTTAGTTTTCTTTGATGATATCCTCATCTATAGAAAAACCTGGACAGACCATCTTTCTCATGTGGATCAAGTTCTCCATCTACTCTCTCAGCACCAACTTTTCCTAAAACGGCCTAAATGTGCTTTTGGTGCCTCAGAAGTAGAATACTTGGGTCATCCTAAAAAGATTGAAGCTATGCAGGACTGGCCTCACCCAAAGACTCTTAAGAGCTTGAGTGGATTTCTAGGCTTAACAGGGTATTGTCACAAGTTTGTTAAGAATTATGGGAAGATTGCAGCACCTCTCACTACTCTCCTCAAAAAGAACTCTTTCACTTGGACTCCAGATGTTGCTCAAAATTTTTAGACCTTGAAGATGGCCATGTGCACCATTCCAATCCTCGCCCTTCCCGATTTCACAAAGACCTTTGTGTTGGAATGTGATGCCTCGGGGAAAGGAATTGGTGTTGTCCTTATGCAAGAGGGTTGACCTTCGGCCTTTACCAACAAGCAACTATCTGAAAGAAATCTGGGCAAATCCATCTATGAAAAGGAAATGTTGGCTATTCTCCATGCCATGGATCTGTGGCGTCCTTATCTATTAGGGAAATGTTTCCAAATTAAGACAGACCGTCAAAGCCTCAAGTATTTTCTCGAACAACGCATTTCCTCCCCAGAACAAAAAAAATGGGTGACTAAACTCTTTGGATATGATTATGAGATCATTTATAAGAAAGGAAAAGACAATGTGGTTTCGGATGCACTTTCCCGAAAATATGAAGAAGAAGGATCCCTTTTTTCTCTTTCATTCATTGTACCAGATTGGCTCCAAGCCGTTCGCCAGGAATGGCTACAAGATCCCAAAAGTTCGCAGTTGATCCACCAATTGCAGTCCAAGGCTCCAGCTTCCCCAGGGTACTCTTGGCTCCATGAGGAACTTCGATACAAAGGCCATTTGTATTTAAGTAAACAATCAAAGCTTAAATCCATGGTACTTTCTGAGCTTCATGCTACACCCACAGCAGGGCACTCCGAGTTCACCAAAACCTATGATAGGGTCAAACGTTCCTTTTTTTGGGATGGTATGAAACAGGAAATTCGTAATTTTGTAGTTGAATGTGATGTGTGTCTATGCAACAAGGGAGAAACAGTCAAATCGTCAAGCACACTACAACCACTCCCGATTCCACCTGCTATTTGGAAGGATATCTCTATGGATTTTATTACCGGCTTACCCAAATTGGGAAATAAATCTGTCATCATGGTGGTTGTTGATCGTCTTTCCAAGTATGCTCATTTATGCACCCTTCAACACCCGTTTACAGCATCCACGGTGGCTCAAATCTTCATGGATCAGGTCTTCAAGCTTCATGGCATGCCGCACTCGATTCTTTCTCATCGCGACCCAACTTTCACAAGCATTTTTTGGCAAGAACTGTTCAAGATACAAGGCACCGAATTGCATCTCATCACAACTTATCATCCCCAGACTGATGGCCAAACAGAAGTTGTCAACAAGTGTTTGGAAACATATTTGAGGTGTTTTTCCTTGGAAGAGAAAAATCAGTGGGCTCAATGGTTACCCCTAGTTGAATGGTGGTACAACACTTCATACCATACAGCTACTCGCATGACTCCTTTTGAAGCGGTATATGGACAGAAGCCACCTTCAGTTCTCTCATACTTACCGGGTGCCTCGAAGGTCTAAGCGGTTGACCTAACACTTACAGCTCGAGAGGTTATTCTCTGTACCCTCAAAGATAATTTAGTCATGGCACAGAATCACATGAAGCAACAAGCAGATCAAGGTCGCTCTAAACGTCAATTTGCAGAAGGGGATCAGGTGTTTCTCCGACTACAACCTTACAAGAAAACTCCCCTCAAGGCCGAGCATTGTCAGAATCTAGCACCCAAATTTTATGGTCCTTATACCATACTCAAGCGTGTGGGACAAGTCGTCTATCAGTTATCTTTGCCCAGCAATTCGAAGCTACATCCTGTTTTTCATGTTCCATGCTTAAAGAAGGTGATTGGAGCTAAGTGCCAAATGAGTTAGTTGAAGAAGGATCCATTTGGCTACAACCAGAAGCAGTTTTCGACCAGCGTGAGCATCGCCTACATCAGAGAACCATCAAGGAAGTGCTAGTACAGTGGAAAGATACAACTCCAGCATATGCCACTTGGGAACTAGCTACCATTCTGCAGCAATTTCCTCATCTCAAGCCTTGAGGACAAGGTTTTTTTTAAGGGGGTGGACATGTTAGGGTCCTAACCCGCACATAGGTAGAACAATATATTCAGATGTAATAAAGGTCAATATTAATAAGGCCTTTTAATAAAATATAATAAGGAGGATGTAAGAAGAACTAATAGAAGCTTCCGCTTCTAGAAGGATCTTCCTCTAGATGCTTATTTTTAGTATAAATAGGAGTTGAGGGTATGAGAACCCTAGCTTGGATATTATTGTAATAGAGCTCTGCTCAACTAGAGGTTTCCCCCTCGAAGAGGCCTGTGAACATTGCTTTCATATTCAAAGTGTTATTTATGTTGTTATTCTTATATCATTTCAGTGTTATTGTGGTGAATGTTCTGGTTATATTGTTGTTATTCTTCCATTACTAGCATTTTATTTCAGTTCTGCATACATTTTATATCTAGTATATTACAAACTCAATTAGAATAAAAGGAAGAAGATATCACAAGACTAAAGAATGGAAAAGAAGATATGAATGTAGATGATGAGATTAGAAAAAGTTTTGAAACTACTGTCCATCTCAAGACCCAAATTGAAGAAGCGGAAAGGATAGAGGAACTATTGAAGAATCAAATAAAAGAAAAGGAAGAGTCATGTTGTAAGTTGGAAGCTAAAATTATTGATCTTAGAAAGAAAGTGGAGAAGTCAAATAAATTCTTGAATAGCTCACTAATCTTGGATGAGATCTTTGAAAGTCAAAGATCACCATATGATAAATTAGGTCTTGGATACAAAAAGAAAGTTACACATGTTGAAGAAATCACCTCAAAGAAGCATGAAGTAAGTCCATCAAAGAAGGAAGACAATGTTGCAAAACAACCATCTACAGAAGGCAAAGAAAATCTCAAAAGATCAAAGCAAGGAAGACATCAAGAAGCTATTCTTAGGACACCAAAGCAAAGGTATGAAATTATTTTTCATGGGCATTGTTATTCATGTAATGGATATGGTCACAAAGCTTTTGAATGTAGATCTTATGAAAGGAGATATAATGGAAGATTTTATAACACCATGAGGTGTTGGAGATGTGATCAAGTATGACACATTGTTGTTCACTGTAACACCATGAGATGCTACAGCTGTAGTGGATTTGGCCACAAATCCCAAGAGTGTTGGAGCACAAGAAGAAAGTCCATGATAAGGACTTCACATAGCATGGCTAGAAGAAGGAATGAAGTAAGGAAGGGAGACATCTTTGAAAAGATGGATGCTCATAGCTCAAGTTCTGAAGAGAAGGTACATCTACAGAAGTGGGTGAAGAAGACAAAGCAGCCAAAACATAATGAAAGACTGAAGGGAAGTTCAAAAATGTCATCTACTGAGGCATACATGGGTGACAGTGGTATCAATCGCGTACATACGCAGGCTGACCTTGTATAGGTCGCGTACATACACGAGTTGTCTATGCAGCAGGCCACGTATATGTGAAAAAGGCAATGCACATGGGTTGCAGTTTGATGTGATGGTATAACTCTGTGATACAGGGTCTGACATGGTTTATTGCATATTCTGACACTGTTTGCTGCAGGTTTTCATGATTCTATATTGGATTATGTAAGGTGATGATGTAAAATAAAATCTTGGGTGCATGGAACTAACCCATGAGTATGGATTGATGCATTTTCTATTGAAGAAAAATGTTGCTTATGAAAAGTGAAGTTATGACACCTTGGTTATGTGATATATCTTGATGATGTATTGGAAGCTTACTTGTTGGAAAGCTTGATGCATGCATTTAGCATATGGATGGGCTACATATTGGGATATGTGGTTGGTGTGTTGATGAGGTGATCATGTTGTACATCATTGATGATTCATAGCTTGATCTATAATTGATACATGTTTGGTACACTCATATATGGCATATGCTTGATGATACTACACCATTGGTACTACTTGATCAACACAACAATTGGTATTTGTTTAAGATACATGATTGTGGCACTTGGTTCATGATGGATACATATCATGAGTGATATGACACATGGTTGGCATATTAGTAGATGCACATGATTGGAATATCGATAGATGCACATGGTTGGCATATTGGTAGATGAACATGTTGGCATGTTGATAAAGGCATATGATTGATGCATTTCATGGATGATATATTTTGTCACATTGCATGATGTGGATGTACATGGTTAATATACATAGGTGTTGTGCATGATGAGCACACTTTTTTTGTACATGGATGTTGTGCATGGTGGGCACTTTTTGGTACATGATTGATATTTGGATCATGATTCTCTATTTTATTGTTGACATATCTTTTGCTTCATGATGTTTGGTATGGCATAAGTTTGATGCATGAACAGGTCCAAGGATCGTTATATGGTAGCATATTGTTCATCTTGCAGAGAATATAGGGTGGAGACATACCCATAGGGGGAGTCATTCTTCTTCCCATGATTATAGGAGGAGATATTTATGAGATGCATACCTAGAAAAGAGCCCTATATTTGAAGAAAGAGCACAGAGGCATAATTCCAAGAGGAGCGATGGTCATAGGGGGAGTATGTTCGATGTATTTTCAACAGTACAGCATAGCGATATCCCTTGTTCAAAAGGGGATAGATTGTTCAAAGGAATATCAAAGGCACTCAGACAGGGGGAGCAACCCCAAAGAAAGTTCAAGTAGGGGGAGCAGCCCCAAGAGGAAAATGGCCCTTTGTCATTGATGTCAAAGGGGGAGAGATAGTCAGATTGATGTGATTGATCATTATTGATTGGGAGAGATAGTCACATTTGGGATAGATAGTCACATGGACTATTGATGTAGAGCATGCCTTATTTACATGTTGACATCAATAATTGGTAATTCGTGTTGACATCAATATTGGTATTGCCATCAATGCCAAAGGGGGAGATTGTTGGATCATGTTGTCATTGATGCCAATGGTTTGATTGATTGATGACAAGTGATTGATTGATGCCAAAGGATTGATTGATTGATGATTGATGTAATGTAATATGTAGTTTCCTTGATCAGAATGCATAGATGAAGATGGATCAATGAGTTGTCATTGATATGATGAAGATGGATCAATGAATTTTCATTGATACATTATGAAGATGGATCAATGTGGTTTCATTGGTATATGATGCATTGTTGGAAAAATGTATAGATGACTCATTATTTTCTTATCATGATTGATAAGGTGCACAAATGGATGAACTCCAAAGTGGTCCCCTTATGGTGAAGTCCCTCACGGGAAGATGCTTTGTGGATTGAGTTATCCTAGAAGAATGGTTGGAGGACCCATGCTCTCATTATTGTCTTATCATGATTGATAAGGTGCACAAATGAATGAACTCTGAAATGGTCCCCTTATGGTGAAATCCCTCACGGGAAAACGCTTTGCAAATTGAGTTATCCTAGAAGAATGGTTGGAGGACCCATGCTTGTATGTGGAATAATGATTTGAAGATCAAGGAAATTGTTGGTGAAACTATACTAGATGGATATTGTTTGTCATGCCATTTCCGGTGGTATGTGGAATGTCACATAACTCCTCACGGTTTGAGAGTTATGGCCTTACGAAGTTGAAGGACCCCCATATGAAGGCTTGAAGCCCACAAGGTCAAAGAAGTCAAAGTGACCTTAAAAGAAGAAATCATTATTTAAATGATAAAGTAAAGTGACCAAGTCAAAAAGATTATTTAAATGATTAAGTGAGGTGACAAAATCAAGAAGTAATATTTAAATGATAAATTAATGGAGAACTTTCTAATTATGGAAAATGGTTAACCCTAAAATGAGGAAAATAGGTTAAGTGACCTAGAAATGGGTTAAGTGACCTAAAAGAAGAAATCATTATTTAAGTGACAAATTCAAGGTGGATTATTTAAATAATAAAGAGAAGTGACAAAATCAAGAAATGATAAAGGTGACAAAATCAAGAAGGAATATTTAAATGATAAAGTATTGGAGAAATTTCTATTTATGGAAAGTGGTTAACCCTAAAATAAGGAAAATAGGTTAAGTGACCTGGAAATGGGTTAAGTGACCTAGAGGATGAAAGTATAAATAAGATAGCAATGGTCTCTTGTAGATCATCCTTTTTGTGGATCATTGGAGAGCTTCTTGTGAGAATATCTTTTAGAGTATTGGTGGAGAGCTTCTTATGAGAGCTTCTTGAGCATTTTTGGTGTGGAACACTTGAGCATATTGAATATCTATAGTTTACTGAGGTAACCAAAGGATATCTAAGCCGAATTTCAGAGGTAATGTGAAGAAAAGAGGGTAGGAATTCAAGGGAGGATAAATTCTTTTCATGATGCTTTCTAAGGTATGTTATTTACAGGTCATATCACCATTTTCGCAATAACGTTTTTTCTATAATGATTCAGACCATGAGATTGATATTCCACTGAGAAAATATATCCAATTATCTGTGGTAAAACATTCATCTTGTGGGTCATTGTATTTTTGGAGATACACTCCGTGGAAAATAGGGTTTGTGGCTAATCCTGAAACTAGTATAAAATAGGTGTTTCAGTTAAAAACGTCATAACTTCTTCATAACAGATCCAAATTCAATGAGACCAATTTTTTTGGTTATATTAAATTCATTAGTATTTTGTGTAACAATTTCATATTGATTCAACAAATATTCCGTGTGGGGCACGCTCTACAAGGTCGCTCTCTAGAATAAGCAAAAATTCAACAAGGTATGTCATTTTTGCTATAACTCCTTTTATAAGAGGTTACAAGTAGTGACACCTAGAGGAATTGAATAAAACACACTGAAGAACATTGTATATCAGTTTCATGTCTTTATTCATTATTGGTACAAAGTTATGATTATTTCAAGTTAGGGTTGTTGACTAATCCAAAACTAGTCATGGTTGAGACAAACAATTGATGAGTTGGCACATACATGAGGTGTATAGTTGATGATGTTGGTACATACTGATGATTCATTGTTGATGAGTAGTTTACACATGATTGGTATATACTTGGTACATGGTTGGATGCACTTGTTTATGGTACGGGTTGATTACAGGTTGTTTGGCACAAGTTGGTGCATGGTTGATGCACTTATTTATGGTACAGATTGATATATGTTGAGGATTGTTGCCTCATATCAGTTGGTGCTAAGGGTGTAATATGAGTCTTGCATTACAGAGCTGGTGCTCTTGTAGATTTTTACTCTATTCAGTTGTTGTTGAAAAACCCCAAGGATTGTAGTCCGTAATAAAAAGAAAATTGTACATACAACTTGTGTTCTTTGTGTTTCTTGTGGTGATGAGTTGTTGATGATATATTGCTGATATATGTTTTTGATATGTGTTGACATTTAACTAGTTATAAATTACAGTAGTGAGTAATGAGTTAATGGTGATTATTAACTAAGGAGTTTTGGGAAAAGGAGCCCTACATTGTTCACCCCCACCCCCCTCTCAGTGTAGTCGGTGTGTCCAACACATGTAACCCTTATAATGATTATTGCATATATACCCTAAAACCTATAAGCATTAATCTATATGACATTTTAACCCCTAACCTATGTAATCCATAACCCCATAATCCCTAGCCTAAATTGTACCTAACCCATATAACCCTTGACACATATATCCCTTAGCCCATATGAAACTCATAACCCCTAAGTTCTAACCCATATAACCATGATCCAGGTGGATATTGGTGGCCACCCACCTGTTCCAAATTCCAACTGGCTGATTTTGACAGTTTGCAGTTCAACACGTTTGTTTGTAATGGGGACATTTCTTTGTAATTGTGTGTGATGCACTTACAGGTTTTTCCTGAAGCCCTACACAGTATCCAGGTGGATATTGGTGGTCGCCCACCTATTCCAACTGGCTTATTTTGGAAGTTTTCATGTCAGTACATCTTTCTGTACTTCTAGGGCCGTTTTCGGGATCTAAACATGTTTTCTTGTCTTGTCATAGTCAAACTGTTGACAAAGTTAGAGTTTGATAGAATAATGTGTAGTTCTCGAAAATACCTTTCCAACGGGCTATCACACTCCTAAAATGGAGATCGTATGCAAAAGTTATGACCCGAGGAAGTTAATGTACTAACCTACCCCAACGAGGCCCGCATGACTTTTGGCGCTTCATCTCCTAGGGTTAGGTTTTTGGATGTCTAGCGTTTTGGCATTCATGTTTATCATAAAAAGGCCTTTATAGCCTCATTGTAATCATCTTTTTGCGAATGAGTGTAGTTTTCACATCTCTTCTCAGAGATAAAGTTGTCACCATTCTAGTGATTCTTTCACTCTGTATTTTTACAGTCTCTCTACATTTCTTTCATTAATAGAAATCATGTATTGTTATATTTCTTTGTTTCTGGTAATTTTTATGTGTATTTCATTGTAATATCTCTTCTTTCATTTCATTTTGAAAATAATCTGGATTAGTGGTATTAGAGCAGGTTGCTCTTGATCATTTTTCAATGCATTTCCTCGACGAGGTCTGAGTATAGAAAGTTGGGTCTCGATCTTGTCTCTCTTGAGGAAAATATCTCTCGCATGCCCAAAAAACCCTCTATGGTGGTAGAAAAGAAAAATGATGGATCAGAAGATTCTATTAACATGTTGCTTGAGCAAGCTCTCGCGCAACAGAGAGACGAAATGATGCAGAATTTTTCTTGCATCCTTCAATGTCCGCTAATAGTAACAACCACATCTTCATCAAGCGGCCACTTTGGAGGAGCGTCTCCGTTCAAGGTACAAGTTAATTTTGATATTCCCATTTTTGAAGGTCAGATGCGAATGCCTTAGAAAAATGGTTGAATCTACTAGAAGGTTATTTCTCTGTTCACAATTTTTTCGACAGGGAAAAGATCACCTTTGCACTCCTCAAGGCTCTCCTGCATGTCAAAAATTGGTCATAAATGTACTGGGAGCAAAGTTCCACAGAGGAATCTAGAATATATGGGGTTGATCCCACTTGGGATTTTTTTGTGGATGTGGTCAAAGAAAAATATTACCCTATTGATAACTATGAAGACCAGTACATGAGATGGACCACACTACGGCAAGAGAAGAGCCAAAAAGTGTCAGAGTTCACAAATACTTTCCATACCTTGCGCACCAAGCTGGGTATCAAAGACTCCGAGGGACATCTGGTTTTGAAATACCATGGGGCTCTACATAGGTACATCCTAATCGAAATGGATATCCCAAACATCTCATCATTGGGAGCTACCTATCGATATGCTATCAAAATTGAGCAGAAATTTAGGCACCAGAACAAATGGGAGTTTGGGTCTGCAAATTTGCAACAACCAAAGCATGGTAAAGATGACCCTAACCAACATCCTTCCTAAAAGAAATCTAAGACACAAAAAAAGAAGGCTAAAGGAAAGAGGAAGAATGACAATGAGAAGTGGTGCAACTTCCAAAAAATCCCCTAGCACAACACCGATGAATGTCACTCGAAACAATCATTGGTGGTCAAGTTCAAAGACAAGGAGTCGAACCTTGATTCAGAATCTGATCCAAAAATTATTGAAAACAGATAGATCATCGACACAGGCCCTACTGCTATTGTCGCGACTGCAACAGTTCAACCAGAAGAACCAGTATATCCTGAAGAGGGGGAGCGCCTCTTCCATTCACAAACGTGGGTGAAGGGGACCCTGTTGTATTTCATTGTTGATAGCGGTAGCCAGAAGAACCTCATCTCAGCTGAGGTTTTCAAACAGTTGGGGTTGTCAACAACACCACACCCCCAACCATACAACTTTGGGTGGCTTCACCAGGGACAAGATCTCTGTGTCATCCAACACTGTCGCATGTCCTATGGCATCCAGCCCTTCAAGGATGAGGTAGTGTGTGATGTTTCCCCTCTTGATGTCTGTGATGTTTTTTTGGGCCAACCATATATGTGGAAACGTCATGTTGTTTATGAGCCTCAACCTCGTAGTGTCATTATTACTCTGGGGGTTCAGCTCTACAGGATACCAGAGGTAGTTCTAACTATTGTTCCACCAAAACAGTACCACAAGGTAATCTCTCATACTTCAAAATTCATCCTCTTCACAATATGTTCAAAGGATGCATAGAAAGCCACTACAACCACGGCAGCCTCAACACCTTCTATCCAGTAGAAGCAGATTGCAGAAGAGAAATCGGGTATTGTTTATTCGCCTACAATGGTGCATATACAATTCCCCATCAAGCCCAAAGACAACATGTTGGTGGAAAATATTCAACCCCACCAACAATAGGTTCATCAAAACCTTCCACAGACCAAGCAACGCAACTTCCCCAACAAGGCACGCAACTCACCAAGATTCAGATTCAAAAAACGTCGTCCCCTCTTCTCTTGGCACTCAACACAATGGATACCATTACTTCATAATGGGGGAGGATTGATCCAGGTGGATATTGGTGGCCACCCACCTATTCCAAATTCCAACTGGCTTATCTTGACAATTTTCAGTTCAACACGTTTCTCTGTAATGAGGAAATTTCTTTGTAATTGTGGGTTTTTCACTTACAAGGCTATCATGAAGCCCTACACAGCATCCAAGTGGATATTGGTGGTCCTCCGCCTATTCCAACTGGCTTGTTTTGGAAGTTTTCATGTTAATACATTTTTGTGTACTTCCAGGGTCGTTTTGGGGCTCTAAACAGTGTTTTCTTGGCTTGCCACAATCAAACTATAGACAAAGTCAGATTTTGATGGAATAATGTGTAGTTCTCAAAAATCCCTTTCCAACAGGCTATCACGTGCCTAAAACGGAGATCGTATGCAAAAGTTACGACCCCGAGAAGTTAATGTACTAACTTACCCCAACGGGGCCCACATGACTTTTGGCGCTTCATCTCCTAGGGATATTTTTTTGGATATATAGGGTTTTGGCATTCATGTTTATCATAAAAAGGCCTTTAGAGCCTCATTGTAATCATATTCTTGCGAATGAGCGTAGTTGTCACATCTTTTCTCATAGATAAAGTTGTCACCATTCTAGCAAGTCTTGCACTTTGTATTTTTACAGTCTATGTACATTTCTTTCATTAATAGAAATCATGTATTGTTGTATTTCTCTGTTTATGGCAATTTTTATGTGCATTTCATTGTAATATCTCTTATTTCATTTCGTTCTGAAAATAATCTGGATTAAACCACTATAAAATCTATAACATTAATAATTCACATAAACATTAACACATATGTCCCTTAACTTCTATAACCATGGTAACCCCTAAAACATATAACCATTAATCCATATGACCCTATATGCCCTAACATATATAATCCTTATTCCCTACCCATAAAAACTCGTAACCAATAACCTTATAATATTTATAACATTTAACTCTTATGATGCCTTACAAGAAAATCATAAAATCCTTAATATAAATAATCCTTATAACTCTACATACATATCCTCTATAATCATAATATCCCCTAATCACTATAATCCCTACCACCCCTCATTCCTACTATCCTTAACCCTTAAGAACCTATTAATACTAATAATTATAACACATAATCCATATAACCCCTACCCAATATCAATAACCATTATAACCTACAACTCACATATCCCTAATAACCCCTATTAGATCTTTAAGTGTTAACATTTGTATCCGAAAAGATAGAATACATAAATCCTATAACCTCTAACCCATATTTCCATTAACCAATAATCACTAATATTTTTAACCTTGATAAAATATATAACTCATAAATCCTAACACATAACCCCTAACCCTAATAACATGTAACCCAAATGCATAACCCCTATTCTAAACCCTTAATTAAGGCCCCTATAACAACTAACTATTATAAATCCATAGAGTTTGGATTTATAATAACGTATAACCCTTATAACCTATAACGTAAATCAACCTTATAATTCTTAAAAATTTATAACACATAACCCATATAACAACCAAATCCTAAAATGCCAAACATGTAATCCTTAATTATAATAATATGCAATCTCAATAAAGCTTATTTCATATAACCCCTATAACCCTAACCCCATAACTTATAAAATCATTGACCCTCATATACCCTATCCCTTGATACTATAAACCCATACATGTATATTCCCTATAATGATATTTAACTACCAACCCCTATCTTGTATAATCTTGAAAACTATAACACCTTACTTGCAAAACTTATTTTCCCTAACCCTTAACTACTATAAGTCACAATTTCTAAATCATATAACCCTTATAACTCATAACATTTAACACTAGTATTGTATAGCTCCTAACACACACACACACACACACACACACACACACACACACACACACACACACACACACACACCACCTACCAATTATCCTTAATTTGTAACCTTTAACACCTATCCCATAACCAATATGACCCTTGCCCTTATAAGTTATATTCACTATAACCCCTCACCCTTAACCCTATAGTCCCTAATCTCTCTTGTACACACAACCTATATTAACCTTAATTCATATGAACCCTAATCCCTACCCCTAATTCACATAACACTTATAATACTCCTACTTATAATTCCTATCACTCCTAATACCTAGAAATTACAACACCCGTCATCTAAAACACTTCACCTCCATAACAACTAATACCTAAAATCCTTGATGATTGACCACTATAATTCATAACCAATATAACCCCCAATCATGGTACTATAACCATTATAACACTTAACCATTGACCATTATAAACGTTAAACTTTATAACCTTTAATCCCTAGCTCTTATAAACCCGATAACCCCTATTGTAAAGAATATATGTAACCCTTACAACCCCTAACACTTATCATCCTTATATTATAACACTAAAACCAGTGACCATTATAAACATTAAACTTTATAACCTTTAATCCCTAGCTCTTATAAACCCTATAACCCCTATTATCATCCTTATATTATAACACTAAAACCATTGACCATTATAAACATTAAACTTTATAACCTTTAATCCCTAGCTCTTATAAACCCTATAACCCCTATTGTAAAGAATGTATGTAACCCTTACAACCCCTAACACTTATCATCCTTATATTATAACACTAAAACCATATTTGTGTAACTACAACTATCACTTTATGACTCTAATCCCTATAAGAAAAAAATCCAAAACCTTTTAAGCCCTTCAACATTTAACATTATAACTCTTTAGAACTATATCCCATCATTCATATAAGTACCAATCGTGAATACTTATAACTCCTAACCTCTATAACCCCTAATCGCAAACTACCATAAAAATTTCCCAAGACACTACTTATAACCTTAATTATCCATATGAACTAACTTTTCTCTATAACACCTAATGTTTATAACCCTTAATCTCTATAATATATAATACCACATACTTATAACCCCTTCAAGTTTGTTTTTAATTGGATTCTTTCTAAATGACCAAGGAAGGCAGTGTACCCTCATCTTCCCACCCCATTCCCATTTTTGTGTGCTTGATAGTCTTAGTCCTTGCTATTGAATTAATGAGATGGGAAATGGCATTGGGACTAAGATCGATGGAGATGGAATTCTCATTATGTGATCAATATCAATTGGCCATTACAACACCTTATAACAACTACACAATTCGAAAGAGATAGAGTAGGTATTAGTGTGGAAGACAAGGCCACAAGAACCTGATCATTGACCACTATGAACCTAAAGGCCTATAAATGTTAATCTCTATAATGTGTATATAATTTAAATCCTTACGCATATATCCTCTCATATTATACCCCATCCTTTATAATATCTATGACTCTCAACCCCTTCCATCCCTCCCCCGCCACTCATTTAACTCCTAAATCCTATAATCCTTAATCCATATAACTGTTTAACCCTATAGAATTAGACCTATGTAATATGTAACCATATAACCCCTATTGCTTAAATGGTATCTAAACCATATAACCCTTAATCAATATAACCCTCATAACCCCTAAGTGCTAACCCATATAACCACTATAACCTTAAAGTCTATAATCCATATTCCCTAAGATTTATAACCCACATAACCACTATCTCATATGTCCCTTAAATTGTATAACCATGGTAACCGCTAACCCATATAACCACTAATTCATATAACCCTTACATACTATAAAATATATAATCATAATTCCCAACCCTTAACAACTCATAACGACTAACCTTATAATAATCATAACCCCCAACCTTTATGATTCCCTACTAGAAAACCATAAAAGCCTTAATATAAATAATCTATATAACTCTAAATACATATAATATGTAATCCATATATATCTTAATCATTATAATCTCTACCACCTCTCATTCCTAGGATCCCTAAGCCTTAATAACCTATGACTCCTAATAATTATAACATTTATAGCACATAATCCTTGTAACCCATACCCTATACCCATAACCATTATAACCTACATTTCATATATCCCTAATAATCCCTATCACATCTAATTTTTAACCTTTGTCTCCACTAGTAAACAAACACATAACTCTTGTAGCCTCTAACTCCTATTGATATTAACCAAAAGTCAATAATATTTATAATTCTTAACAATTAATTTGTATAGATATTTTTCATGCTATGTTATCTACACAGTTTAAATTTACAAAGTCAATTTTCATGCTATGTTACTTTTCATGATATTAACTAAAAGTTAATAGATATTTTTCATTCTATGTTATCTACAAAGTTGAAATCTCCCATCATGTTACTTATTTACAAGTAGAAAAAATTACATGGTTATTTTACAATTTATTTAAAATTTAATCATTGTGTTTATATACCCAACAAATAAGAACAAGAAAATAGTAGAAATTAAATTATTATGTGGGTTTGTATGGGCTTGGCTTGGTTTTTTGTTTCCATGTATTGAAACTAATTAAATGTTAGTGTAGCAAAATTTTATAATTGTGTTTATATATACATGATTTTTTTTGTCATAATAAGTACATTGTAAACTAGATGCATATTAATCTCAAACTCATCAATATTAAAATATTAAAAATTAGTAATAAAATAATAATAAATGAGTACATGATTATAATTTTAATATTAATTAAATAAAAAATTAAGGATAATTTGATTAATAAAAATAATTAAATTGTTAATAATAAAAATAATTAAATAATTATGATGTTATTTTTGCCATAAATATGATGCAAAAATAATGCAATTTAGGCATTAAAATGATGCTAACATGATTCATTTTTATTGAATGCGACATATTTTTTACACAAAGTGATGTAATTGTTTACATATTTGTCATGTTAAAACGACGCAATTTTAATGCTAACATGGCGCAAATACAACATTAACAAAACTCAAAGTTTAAGAATTCAATGCTAGTATGATGCTAACAATATGCAAAAAAAAATTGTATTTCAATGCCTTTAACCGTCTAATACAAGACAAGTTACGATGCCCAAGTGAATAATGATGATGCAAAAATCGTGCACCACAATGCTTATGAGACGCATACATGGTGCAAAGTTGGGTTTTCTTTTAAATTGCAATTGAATATGATGCATACACAACACAAAAGGGATACTTGCAATGCATACTTCATTGCTACTATGCTGTCGAAAAGAGCACACATCAAAAAATGAGATGCTGAAAAGTATGGAACAATGCAAAAGTGATCTAAAACACGACGCTCCCTATTACATTGTGTTTAGCATCATCCAAAAAAAAATTTAAATTCCAAAAGTTACATTGCACTACGATGCTAAAGCAATGTTGCAACCTATATTGTAGTAGTGCAAGCATCAAAAAGAAACAACTATACAAGGGGTATTGGACTCCTAACTTACCAAGCTTCTATGATTGCCTACAACAATCTTATCTTTCATCAAATTCTGTTATTTCCACTTCAAATTTTGATTTTTGATCAATTTCCAAATTAATTCATGGTTAGCGATGAAAAACACAACATGAACAATGTAGAGTTTGAACATGGAAGTGATAGAATGAATATTTACAATAAATAACAAAGAGAGAATTAAAAAAAATGATTACTAACATTTCTTATGATAGGAGAATGTAATACTCTTACACTTCCCTATAATGAGTATGCTCATCCCATGCTTCCATAACTTCATGAGAAGACTTTCCCACCAACCTTTTAACCATACTTCTTCCATAACTGAAAAGACTTTCCACCAACCTTTTAACCATACTTCTTCCATAACTGAAAAGACTTTCCACCAACCTTTTGTGGTTTTATAAGTCAATGGAAAATTTAACGTGCTTCTCAATTTAATAAAACAACGCTAAAATATATATAAAAACTTGCACTTCGTTAGATTCTTATCTGCTTCTCTTGGATTCTGCTTAATTATACGGAAGTTATACATGAGTGGTGGACGATGGCCTTATCCACTAAAACAAGTGGAGAGAGGATAGGGTTGTGAGGCTGAGATGTGACCGCTTGGCCTCTCCTCGCCTGCACAGTATATTCATATCTACGCCTCGCCTCATTAAATGAGAACAGTATTCCATGCTTTTCATTCAATACAATTTATTTGTGAGCATCCAGATATCGCAAAGAGAATGGCAGTCTCAAAATTGGCAGGCCTTCTTCCTGTGAATCCTCCTGTAATTCTCTTCAGCGGTGCAACATGTCGAGAGAGCAATTGCAACGACGAGGTTGAGAGAGCTACATGTGAACGCCAACTCCAGTACAAACCGCACTACTTGTCAGCACACCGCTCCGTCCTCCATTTCAGCTCCCTGCAACTGCAAGATGCAACAAATGAACACGAGTTGCTCATTTTTCATGTATACCGAACAATTTAGTCTGTAGATATGGCGTCTTTGACAGTCTGTTATGCTCTACTTATTGTACAATTGTCTACACTTTATGTATATTACATACATGAAATATTTACTGTTATTCTTTTTCATGTATATCTGCCTTTCTACCTATTTTTTTTTTCACAAGACGGTGTAAATAAACTGTTTCTAATATGTTGATTGTTCAATTTTGATCTATACAAATCTTACAGATTGAAAAGGTTAATAATGGGTGCTACCTATTTTTTTTTTCACAAGACGGTGTAAATAAACTGTTTCTAATATGTTGATTGTTCAATTTTGATCTATACAAATCTTACAGATTGAAAAGGTTAATAATGGGTGGTTAATGTTGCAGCTTTAACTAATTTAAAATGTTGGACGTTTCAGAAAACTTCACACACAGTTTTGATCTAGAATTTCTTTACATATTATGACTAATTGTGAAAATTTATACATTATGATTAACTGTAGAAACTTATATTCTCAAATACTAATTTTCTATTGTTTTACCTCTAATAACATTTTAACTTAGGTGAGTCTGTCCACTTTTATTCATTTTTCATATATGCTTCAATATTTATAAAATAAACTGCATCCAATAATCTTTTTGGCAATTTTTAATAACTCTTTTTGCAATTTTTACTAATTGATAATTAAATTTGTAAATAGATTAGCATTTGCATCTGTATCAATATAAAAATATAGATTTACTTTGGGAGGAATAATCATAATCCTTCCCATAGGATTCAATTTCTACAAATGACATATTAAACTCTTAAGAAGCCCTGTTGTTAATGAGTCTCTATATACACACACTTTAAAAATTGATTAACATATCATAACTTTAACCTCACAAAATATGGATTTAGTTTGGAAAGAATAATCCTAATCTTTTTCACCAAATTCAATTTCTATAAATGACATATTAAACTCTTAAAAAACCTTGTTAATGAATCTCTATATACAAGCACTTTAAAAATTAATTAACATACCGTAACTTTAATCTCACAAATCACTACCTCAAAAGATAGCATTCTAAATAGATACAGAAAAATAAATTAAAAACAAATAAACAAGTTTTATTTATATAAAATAAATAAATATAAAAATCAAATAACTTGGAATGTGCATGATAAACAAGATAACATTAATTTAGAAAATGAATATAAAAAATTAAAGATAGATCAAATAAGTTGTATTTAAATGAAAATAGCAATGTACATGATGAAGGAAAATGAGAAGTTTTAAAATTTGGAAGTGAACTTTCTATATTCAAAATTTATTTAATTTTGATAGGAGAGAGAAATTGGTGAAAAAAAATAAATAATACATTTAAAAATTCTTTTAATATTGTTAGGATAGAGAAATTGGTAAAAAAAATAAATAATACAAACATTAATGAAATATGTTTGAATTAGTCTTCTTTTTAGTGATACATATTTTTAGTCCTTTATCTTGTAAAAATATGTTTGAATTAGTCTTCTTTTTAGTGACAGATATTTTTAGTCCTTTATCTTGTATATTTCATGTATTAATTGGAATATATTATATTATTCCATACAAATAATAACAAAAGTAATTTGTCTAAGATATAGAGAGTATTCACAAATGTTGTCAGTTTTTTATCTTGTAAATTTCATTTATTAATTGGAATATATTATATTATTCCATATAAATAATAAGGAGAGTGATTTGTCAATACTTAGAGGGTAGTGTTCTTTTAGTTTTTAAAAGTGGAGATGAAGATGGTTTAAAAAAATGAGGAGGGAAGTCACAACAATTCAATCAACTTCTTATGTTAAATTCATTTAATTTCCTTCTACGTGTAGATATGTTTTTATGCTATGTTTTATACAAAGTTGACATTTCTCTAGGGAGTATATCACTTATTTAAAGACAATTCAATCAACTTTTGATGTTAAATTCATTTCAGTGCTTCTCTTAGACCTTAGATGTTAGGAACGACAACTTCAAGGGTGGTTTAAAAACCCCCCTTAGGTGAGACATCATCCTCTCTCCCTCACTAGAGGTTTTGTTACTAGGTTCTCTACTTTTCCATTTCATAATCTTTGACTATAGATTTTATCTAGCATGATTTATATATTCTTTTATCATGCACTTATATGTTTTTATTGAAATGGTCTTTGTGCTCCCACTTTATATCCCACATTGTTGTACTTAGCTTGATCTCTTTAACCTGTTTGTAGTTTGTAGTTGGACATTAATAAAATTATATTATCTTATTTTATATGTGTATATATTTTTCATACTATGTTATATACAAAGTTGGAATTTTTTACATATTTGTAATGTTAAATGACAAAATTTTAATGCTAACATGGCGCAAATACAACATTAACAAAAGTCAAAGTTTAAGAATTCGATGCTAGTATGACGCTAAAATGACACAATTTTAATGCTAACATGGCGCAAATACAACATTAACAAAAGTCAAAGTTTAAGAATTTGATGCTAGTATGATGCTAACAAGATGCAAAAAAATTGTATTTCAATGCCTTTAACAGTCTAATACAAGACAAGTTATGATGCCCAAGTGAATAATAATGATGCAATTGAATATGCATACACAACACAAAAGGGATACTTGCAATGCATATTTCATTGCTACTATGATGTCGAAAAGACCACACATCAAAAAATGAGACACTAAAAATATGGAACAATGCAAAAGTGATGTAAAACAAAACGCCTCCTATTACATTGTGTTTAGCATCATCCAAACTTTTAAAAAAAATCTAAAAGTTACATTGCACTGCGATGCTAAAGCAATGTTGCAACCTATATTGTAGTGGTGCAAGCATCCAAAGAGAAACAACTATATAAGGGGTGTTGGACTCCTAACTTGCCAAGCTTGTATACTTACCTACAACCATCTATCTTTCATCTATGGAGAACACATTGTGAGTAATGTAGATTTTGAACATGGGAGTGAGAGAATAAATAACTGAATGAAAAGGAGAAAATTGAAGGGAATGATGATATTTCTTATGACATGAGAAATGTAATACTCTTACGCTTTCCTATGATGATTGTGCTCGTCACATGCTTCCATAACTTCATGTGAAGACTTTCCCACCGATGAGTGGTTTTATAAGTCACCAGCCTTTTCTATACATGATGATGAGTGGTTTTATAAATGAAAGGAAAAATTAACGGCCTTCTCAATTTAATAAAACAACGCTAAAATATATATAAAAATTTTCACTTCCTTGGATTTTTATCCTGCTTCTCTCCTTAATTAGAGGGAAGTTATACGTGAGTGGTGGACGATGGCCTTATCCACTAAAACAGGTGGATAGAGGATAGAGTTGTGAGGCTGAGATGTGACCGTTGGGCCTCTCCTCGCCTGCACAGTATATCTATATCTACGCCTCGCCTCATTAAATGAGAACAGTATTCCATGCTTTTCATTCAATACAATTTATTTGTGAGCATCCAGATATCGCAAAGAGAATGGCAGTCTCAAAATTGTCAGGCCTTCCTCCTGTGAATCTTCCTGTAATTCTCTTCAGTCGTGCAACATGTCAAGAGAACAATTGCAACGAGGAGGTTGAGAGAGCTACATGTGAACGCCAACTCCAGTACAAGCCGCACTACTTGTCAGCACAGCGATCCGTCCTCCATTTGGGCTCCCTGCAAGACGCAACAAATGAACACGAGTTGCTCAATTTTCATGTATACCGAACAATGTAGTCTGCAGATATGGCGTCTTTGACAATCTGTTATGCTACTTATTGTACAATTGCCTACACTTTATGTATATTATATGCATGAAATATTTACTGTTATTATTTTTCATGTATATCTGCCTTTTTACTTATTTTTTTAACAAGACGGTGTAAATAAATTGTTTTTAAAAGTGTTGGTGAAATGGTTTATTCAGAATCCGGTGATATAAATTTACACTAATTATTATTTTTTGTTGTTCAAAATTCATTTTTTAATGTATAAATGGATTCCGCATGCTGAATAACTTCCAAAATACTTGAATTCTACAGAAATAATCACTAAAATCTACGAACCCAACAATTTCTGGATTTTAGACAAATATCCTTGAAAAAAATCATCATTTCTTAGAATCTTTAGCTCCTTCGAATATTGTTCAATTTTGATCTATACAAATCTTACTGATTGAAAAGGTTAATAATGTGTGGCAACTATGCTGGTTTGTTTGGGTTGTTGGGTTAATAGCTGTAAATGTTGCAGGGCTAACTATACTTTAAAATGTTGAACGTTTCAGAAAACTTCACACACAGTTTTGATCTAGAAGTTATTTACACATTATGACTAAATGTGAAAACTTACACATTATGACTAAATGTGGAAACTTGCATTATCAGATACTAATTTTGTGTTGTTTTACTTCTAATAACATTTTAAATTCAATTAGTCTATCCACTTTTATTCATTTTTCATATATACTTCAATAATTATAAAATAAATTTTATCCAATAATCTATTTTCCATTTTTTAATAATTCTTTTTGCAATTTTTACTAATTGATAATTAAATTTGTAAATGGATTAAAATTTGCATCTGTATCAATATAAAAATATGGATTTAGTTTGGGAGGTTGGGAGAAATAATCTTAATTCTTCCCACCAGATTCAATTTCTACAAGTGATATATTAAATTCTTAAGAAGCTTTGTTGTTAATGAGTCTCTATGTACAAACCCTTTAAAAATTGATTAACCTATCATAATTTTAACCTCTAATACCTATAAAGATAGCATTTTTAATAAATACAATCCAATAAAAAAATAAATTAAAAATAATAAAGTTTTATTTATATAAAATAAATAAATATAAAAATCAAATAACTTGAATGATAAACAACATAACATTAATTTAGAAAATAAATATAAAAAATAAAAAAAATTAAAATGAGTTGTATTTAAATGAAAATAACAAGGTACAAGATGAAGGAAAATGAGAGGTTTTAAAATTTGGAAGTGGAAAATTTTCTATATTCAAAATTCTTTTAATATTGTTAAGAGGGAGAAACTTTTAAAAAGAAAAATAATACAAACATTATATCAAGTGAAATATGTTCAAATAAGTTTTATTTTTAATCACACATATTTTTAGTGCTTTATCTTGTATATTTCATCTATTAATTGGAATATGTTATATTATTCCATACAAATAATAATAAGGTGATTTTTTAAGACTTACAAGGTATTTATAAATGTTTTTAGTCATTTATCTTGTATATTTATTTATTTATTGGAATATATTATATTATTCTATATAAATAATAACAAGAGTAATTTGTCAAAAAAAGTCATAAAAAAAAGTGTTAGCTTTTAGAGCGTACACTTTTTTTATATGACTTTTTTAAGACTTAGAGGATATTCACAATGTTTTAACCTATATGTTTTTTATTACATTTTCACAATTAACAATTTTTTATTTTATTGAATTTGTATTTTTTTAGTTTTTACAAAGTGGAGATGAAGAGGGTTCAAAAGATGAGGAGGGAAGTGACAATAATTCAATCATCTTCTTATGTCAAATTCATTTCATTTCCTTCTACATGTAGATATGTTTTCATGCTATGTTGTATACAAAGTTGGCATTTTTCTAGGGAGTATATCACTTATTTAAAGACAATTCAATCAACTTTTGATGTTAAATTCATTTCAGTGCTTCTCTTAGGCCTTAGATGTTAGGAATGAGAGCTTCAAGGGTGGTATATTAACCCCCCTTGGGTGAGACATCATCCTCCCTCCCTCACTAGAGGTTTTGTTACTAGGTTCCCTGCTTTTCCATTTCATAATCTTGGACTATAGATTTTATCTAGCATGATTTATATATTCTTTTATTATGCACTTATATTTTTTTATAGAAATGGCCTTTGTGCTCCTACTTTATATCCCACTTTGTATCCCACATTGTTGTACTTAGCAATCTCTTTAACCTATTTGTAGGTTGTAGTTGGACATTAATAAAATTATCTTATCTTATTTTATATGTGTAGATATTTTTCATACTATGTTATATACAAAGTTGGAATTTCTCTAAGATGTACCCCTTATTTATAGGTAGACCAACTTGTATGTTCTATTTACTCA
>ML825103.1:21298-32349 GCA_009831015.1 Picea engelmannii | reverse complement strand
GTGCGACAATGCTCAAACAAAGGGAAAAGGTGAAATTCTCGAAAGTTCTAGAATGGAATCTTCGGAAGGATGAGGTGGCCTCCGATCGATTTGGATCTCACTCACTTCTCTGATTTAGTGGGATCATCCTAATCTCTTCATCCATCCCTTTTTACTCTATATAAAGAGGGATATCTCATGGGAAAAGTTAGGTTGGCTTATGCATGAAGAATTATGCTGAAGATTGTACTTGTGATAGCTTTGCTTTAGCTTTCCAAGTCAGGTTGTGAATACTCTTCATCAAAATCATTGGAGAAAAGGTGTGTGTGTTGAGGCAAAGGGCCATTGGAAGGGACCTTGCAACATCAAGGCATAGGTTGTATTCTCCACTTTCATCAATATAATGCAGTGATACATTTCTTCCCTATAGAAGTGTCTCCATTTTTATTGTATAACTCCTTGATATTATGCATAGGTTTCATTGGAATATATATATCATTGCTCTCTCTCCTTGTTGTTTTGTGCTTCTTAACAGGTTAGCAATCCCAAAAATCTAAGGATGGAACAAGGACGACACTAGCGAGGATCAAACGAAGTTTAAACGGTATGTCATTTATCCTTCATTGAACTAGTTTACATTACAATGAGATCTAAGGAGAAGCTTGTATTCTGCTATGTTTTGTTATAATTTCCTGTTGAAGTTAGGGAGATTAGTTTGTGTCCGCACTTATTGATTTTTCCAGTAACAAAATTGGCGAACATACTGGGGATCGTCCTCTTTTGGTCTTTTCTTCCTTTTTTGCTTTTGGCTTGCATGATTTTGGCTTGCCTTCTTTTGGTTGATTTTTCATTCTCTGAGTCATTGGGTGATCCATGTTGACTCTCAGGTCTTGAAAGTTCATTGAAAAATCATGTCCTATGTTTATCTTTTCTTCATTTTTAGTCATCGTCGCACCCTGCTGTGAAAACCAGTGCGACGACGTTGCACTGTGTATTTATAACTACCTGCGGCCATCATCGCACTGTGTCCTTTTGTTGCCTGTGTCGATTCCTGAAGAAATTATTCTTGAGTGAGAGTCAATTTTTCTCTTTGCCCAGATTTTTTATCATTTCTTCGAATGAATTTTTGGTTCTGTTGAATGATTATTCACAGTTTGGTTTGCAATTTTTAATTGATTTTGATCATTTCTCAAGTGTTGAGATTATTTTTCATAAGCTTCAAAGTTCTATCTGTCACTTATTGTTGCAAGGGTATAATCTCTGGGTTTCATCTTTGAGTGCTTGTCAGTTAAGTTGTTAATGGTTTTTTGTGAGTTTTGGATTGTTGTTGATTGGAAAATGATTTTTTATTTCATTAGACAAATATTTTTTCTTGATTTTACATTTTTTGTTGCATTATGAGTTAAGTTTGGGGAATTGTGTTGTGAGTGCATTCATTTTCTTGAACAACTTTTTCTTTTTGATTCAGATCTCTATTTTTTATTTGAAAAGAAAAAGAATTGAAAATTATCTTCCTATTCATAGTATTTACAAGAAATTTTTTACATTCAAGATTTTGTTTAAAAAGAGAAAATTGGAAAATGCGATAACTTTGATTGTTTGGCATCGAGATTGTTCAAAAATTTAAAGGAATTATATTTTGCAACTTGTTGTATTCTGGAAAAATAAAACCTTCTCTCTCATCTAATTAGAGTTCATCGAATGAAAAGATTGCATATCATCTCTCTTTGCATATTTTTGAGTCAAGGTCAAGCACTTCATCAATTTCATCTCTACTTCATTTTTGAGTTAAACAACAGCTATTAAAATTAAGCATAATTTTAAAATTTATCTAATAACTTTTATTTTATAGAACTCTTATACACCAACATTATCTAGGGATAGCGCTTTGGAATAGTTTGTGAGCAATACTCTCCAAAGAATCAAAACACACAATAGTATATTGTGATAGGGAGAGTTAAATCTGCTTGTTACATTTTGTCCTAGGAAGCCCTTCTAACACAAGGGTCAGTAACGAGGTCGCATTAAGGCTAGAAAATTTACTCACCCTTCTTTGTTGGTCCTAGTGTAGTGAATGTGTGTATTATTGGGGGTCACTTGAGAATAAAATCATGTGCAGGCCTTCTCGAGGAGATTTCGGGCTTAGATATCCTGCCCTTGTGCGTATATCGGACTATCGACTGCTTCCCCAAAAATCATTGTCATAATTGGTAACCTTAGTAGCCTATCTATTTAGGGTCTTTACACAAGGTGATTTTGGAGGGGCAAGTCTTCACGGTACCTGGAATCGACATTGGCTAAACTCAGTCGGGCTCCTTGGAGGGTATACCCACGATTATGTGTGGGAGCTTGCACCAGGGCGTAAGTATGTTAAGTAGGCTATCAATGTAAATTTTCCACCCACTTTATCCCAACCCTTTATTATCTTGATCTCGCGATGTTGGATTTCATCACCAACTAGTGATTTTGAAATAAGAAGGTTTGTTTGTATGCTCGATATCTAGATTTATTAGTGAAGTGTTGTTTGTTTTATCTAGTTGGCCATAGATATTTTTTTATTTGTTGGGTGTGGCCAACATCAGCCCTCGTCGTTCACATAGGATGCAAGTATTTCCTCCTGAAGAACCGGAAGAATATGCCCCCTTGATTCCTAATTTACCATAGGGTCTTTCTCCTGAAGGAGCAATCAATAACAAAATCTCCTTTGAGATCGGGAGTTATATTCCATTGGTTGAATCATGACTCCCTATAAATCTATTATTGAATGTTATACAAGACCCAATTTTTCTCTGAATTAACTCTTCGGGATGATCCACCATTTCGCAATGAATCATTTAGAACCCAGGTTCAAAATTCTGAAATTTTTAATCCCAACTCAGTCCTAGTCCGTTCCTTTTGGAGGACTACCTCGGGACACGATAGTTTTGATAAACTAGGTATGAGTCCAAACCAACCTACGTCATCACACATACTTGTTACTTCTACTGCTTATACAATACCTCTTAATCATTTTACTGGTACGACATGTAATGTTGTTATGGTTTCAGACCCGTTGTTGGTTGGTACACATACAATTCTTCCTCTCTAGCTCACTAGCTCTATCGTGGTCCCACAAGTTGCACCTTTTTCTGTCGGAATTTCGGTAACAACTCAAGCTCGTATTGGAACGCCACTTCTTCTTAGATTGAATCCATCACTTCCACCTGTGTATAATCCTCTTAGTAGTTCTATTACCCAAGGTCTATCTTCAGGACCTAGTCTTTTTGTTCCACCTAGGTATAATGATGCTAGCAGTTTCATTCCTACTCCCACTCAAGCACCCGGGGGGCCTAGTCTTCCTCCACCACCTGGAGGATTTAATCATCCTGGTCCAAGTAGCTTCAATTTGCTTGGAGGCACAAGTCATTATGTTACTTCTAGTTTTCAACTTCTTGTTGGAAGTCAACCTCAAGTTGGGGGACAACCCCAATTTTGGGGTCACAACCCAGTTTGCGGGCAGTATACACCTCGATTACAAACCCAACTTTGGAATTTTCCTTTCCAAGGCAATCAACAAATACCTTAAGGGGGGGGGATCCTCAATCAAATTCTTTTGTACCCTCTAATCCTGGGTAGCCTTATCCAGACACTATAAATCCTACCTGGGGTCAAGATTTCCAATCTAATGCTCCTTTCCAAGGTGGCATGTCAAATCAACCAAAAAATGTTGTCTACTTGATTTGAAATCCTCCTCAACCAAATTTGACTGGACCCTCTAACTATTTACAAAATGCTTATGATCCTACTGGTATACCTACGGGATTTCCTCCCCAAAATTACCAGTTTCCTCAGGTAAACAGACAATTTCCATTTCTAGCCACTTTGGATTTATCGGATTTACCTAGGATTTTCAATGCTCCTATCTTGCATTCTCCTTCTTGTCCCGTTATACCTGCCAAATTACCATCATACATTCCCAAGTTTGACGGTCGATCAGGAGAAGACCTAAACAATCACGTCATGACATTTCATCTTTGGTGTTCATCCAACTCCTTGATGGATGACTCCATCCGATTACATATTTTCCAATGCACTCTTATGAGTTCAACTGCCAAATGGTACATCGAATTTCCAAGAGGATTTTTCAATGATTTCAACACCTTAGCCATGGATTTCTTGAAACATTACCAATTGGGGATACAGTATGAGACGGGAATGGAAATTTTAAGTTCATTTAAACAATCCTCTTCTACCCACATCTCTGATCATATCCATGAGTGGAGGAGGAGACGACGATTAATAAGAGTTCCTATTCTTGATCAATTATTGGTTGAGTGGTTCACAAAATCACTCATCGGTCCTATAGCCTGTGATGTTTCCATGGGAGGTGTCTTCACTGAAGAATAGGTGATTAGTCATGCTCAATACTTGGATCTCATTTATTCTCAAACGAGAACATTATATGACTTGATCTGTGATGCTCCTCACCTGTCTACAAATCCAACCCCAATGCTTCCAGTATCCTCTCATGCTATTGATCGTGTGATTGACACTTTTCATGCTGAGACTCGATCAAAACAAGTCAATCATTCCAATCCCAAACCTACTACTACTAGTGTACAAAATGATACTCCTCCTGCTCCCTCTCCTGGTAAAACCTCTGAGGTCAATACGGTCCAGTCTACGACTACCGATAAATCTCAAAATAAGAAGAAAGGGAAGGTTAAGAATAAAGAGGATAAAACTAATAATCAACAACTAGATAAGCCCAAAACTCAACCTGTTGATGATAAAGAAAATCGAAAACCTTGTTATCCTTGTCTTATCTGTGGCGAGGATCATTACACGAAATATTGTTCGAGAAGCGCAGAAGTCACTAAATTTCTCCAAGGAACTTGGACTCCTCCTACACCTGCCATTTTGTCACAACCTTTTCCTTCTCAACAACAGGCCCAACTAATTATTCACTACCAACCCACTCCCTCTACCATCTCTTATGTACTTATGTGTACTGGTGACTCTAAGAAAAATGAATTTGCAGTCGCTACTCGAACCAAATATTATTCTCCTTCTAAAGAGAAAGTTGATGATCCACCTCCTTCGTTGGTTCAACCTCCTCCATCAGCTCCATATCCTAATGGTCTTGTTCATCTCGAACAACCTAGTTCCGATATAGTCATTCATCCGCCTCTTAAGGGTGTCGTTTGTAAGTCATCATTTAACTCACATGCACGTGCAGCTCAAAACTATAGTATTGTAGAGGATCTGGCACAGGCACCATCTGCAATGTCGGCTCTCGAATTCCTTCAAAGTTTTCCTACTCAACGGAAGTCACTATTAGAGTCTATTGGTGGAATTGGTCCTACTTATACGAATTTAATAATCATTGACTTGGAAGATCACATTTCAATACTCCCTCATGAATTAGCTTTTCAAATACAAGTAATTGTGGAAACCAAGAACATTTGTCGAACAGTTGTTGATGAAGGATATTCGACTTGCGTCATTTCGTCACCTATTGGAAATCCATTGGCTCTCCTGCCCTTACCGAGTGACACAACACATTAAAATATTTTAATGGTACAAGTTTTAAACCTTATGGTATTCTTCCTGAATTATCTATTGTGTTAGACGGAAAAGAGGTTACTGTTGAGGTTGACGTGTTTGATGCACCTCTCAATACAACCTCTTACTTGGTCGTAGTTGGATCTATGTTATGCGAGCAGTTGTTTCTACTCTTTTTCGTGTGATATGTTTCCCTCACCATGGTAAAATTTTTACAGTAGATCGTCTCTCCTTTTTTAGTTCTGATTCACGCACTAGTAATGTTCGTTTCATAGTGAAAACACCTCCTGGTTATGATAATGTCGGTGTGGATCTGTTAAAATATTCCTCATTAATGGGCACTTTCCCCATTCCACCACCCGATGTTCCTCCTCCTCTTGTCACTTCTATTAACATGATTTCGACCAGTGTTGGTGAAATCCCTGACTCTTATGACCCTTGAATAGTACCTAGATTGGAATATGTCCTCATTATGGAGACCAAATTCCATTAAGTCCAGTGGAATTGGCCTATCAAGCTATTTAATCGGCATCTCCTTCTCCTCATTCTCTCTTTGGTATGTCTCCTGATCCATTTCACATGATATTTCCAACTGATGAAATGATCATGGAAGTTATGTCTGTGGAAGACACACCTTGGGATGATGGGAATCATCACTCTATCCTCTTCCTCGAAACCGAGGCTATCGAGAGTTATCAACAGATTTTGAATCCATCCACGGTTATTAATTTCCCCCCAGTTTATTAACCAACACGTGATGTTTTGTATGAAGAGAACTTGGGAAATATTTCACCCACCATCCCTTTAGATATTTCAATTAAGCCTGGAATTGTGGAAAATGTTCACATAGGTGCCTCATGTTCTCTCGATGAGATCCAAACTTACAAGGCCCTTTTCCAAGAATTTTGTGATGTTTTTGCATGGAGTTACAAAGAGATGCCTATAATTGATCCAGATATCATCGTACATGAAATGAATACATACCCTGATGCTAAACCCATTCAAAAATGACTTTGCCCAATTCATCCACGAAAAGTCGTTGCAATCAAACTCGAAGTTGAAAAACTTCTTAAAGTTGGTTTTGTCTACTCTGTAGCATTGACTAATTAGGTGTCCAATCTTGTTCCAGTCACGAAGAATGAAGGAACGATCAATGTTTGTGTTTATTATAGGGATATTAACAAGGCTTGTCCTAAAGATAATTATTCAACCCCTTTTGTCTACCAAATCATTGATGATTGCACCAGAAGTGAAATCTTCTCTCTGATGGATGGATTTTTCGGCTATAATCAAATCAATATTTTACCCACGGATCAGCATAAGACCACTTTTATTTTCCCTTGGGGTACCTTCACGTACTGTAAACTCCCTTTTGGTCTCAAGAATGTTGGTGCAACTTTTCAACAAGCTATGTCTTATTCTTTTCATAATATTAGGCATATTGTACAACCTTACCTTGATGATTTACCGGCACATTCCATGCGTCATCACGATCACATGGCACACTTACGACCCATTTTTCTCTAATATCGATATTACTGCATATGATTGAATCCACATAAATGTGTTTCTTGTGTGGAGTATGGAAGACTTATAGGATTTATTATTTCCTTGCATGGGATTAGAGTGGATCCGTTGAAGGTTGAAGCCATTATCAATTTGCCTCCTCCTTCTACCTTATGCCAACTCCAAAGTTTGCAAGGGAAGGCAAACTTTCTATGAAAATTCATTCCCAATTATGACGAACTAATGAAAGGTTTCACTCGTCTTCTTAAGAAGGGTCATAATTTTGTGTGGGATGACACTGCCAACAAAGCCTTTGATGTTTTGAAACTTGCATTAACCTGCACACCATTATTATTTCCCTTCAATTATAGTCGAGATTATTTCTTATATTTGGCTGCTTCGGATCATACCATCACCGTGTTTTTGGTACAAGAGGATGATTCGCACGATGAACATGTAATTTACTATTTAAGTCAGAGTCTTAGGACCACCGAAATAAAATACATGCATGTGGATAAATTGGCCTTGGCAGTTGTTCAAGTTGTCCAACATTTTCCTCACTATATCTTATTGCGCAAAACCAAGATTATTTCTGATTGCAACCCTATGCAACATATTCTTGCCCGACAATTTCTAGGGGGGAAATACCCCAAATGGATTGTGATTCTCCAGGAGTTTGATTTGGAGTTAGAGAAATCCAAGTCAAAGAAATCTTTGGTCTTTGCTGAGTTGATATGTGACCTTCCCTCCGCTGATCCATAAAATGTGGCAGAAGATTCTTTTCCTGATGAATCTCTCTTTTTGATCAGTTCAGATGATATCTGGTATGGAGACATTATCATTTATCTCCAAACCCAAAATTTTCAGCATGGTATATCTCGTGTAGATCATCGTCGTATTAGGTATCAAGACCGTCAATATATTATTCTTGGCGATACCCTTAACCATCATGGTATTGACTCTATGTTTCGACGATGTCTGACATATGATGAAGATGAGAAAGAACTAAATGACTATCATTCTAGAGCATGTGGAGGGCATATGTCTAGGTATTCCACTTCCCAAAAGATCCTATGAGAGGGTTACTTCTGGCCTTCACTTTTCAAAGATTGCATTCTCGCAGTTTAGAAATTCCACGCTTGTCAAACCTATAATAATAAGATTTGATCTCAACCTACTCCTCTCTATCTTGTAGTTTTTGTTGGTCCATTTTCTAAATGGGGCATTGACTTCATGACATGTAACCCTCACTCGGTCGGGGGGCATGGATACATCATTGTAGTTATGGATTATTTCACTAAATAGGTTGAGGCGATGCCTACATTTGATAACACCGCAAAAATTGCAACACTATTCATATTCAATCATATCATCACTAGGTTTGGTGTCCCTCAAGCCATTGTCATCGACCATGGCACCCATTTTCAGAATTTTATGATGTTTGAGATTACCGATAAGTTAGGTTTACGACATGAAAACTCAACCCCTTATTATCCATAGGACAATGGCCAAGTTGAAGCAATCAACAAAGTTTTAACCACTATGCTTCGACGAATGGTAGGTATTCATAAGTCAAGTTGGCATACAATGATTTTTTCGGTATTATGGGCCTATCAGACATTAGTTAAATCTGCTATGGGGTTCACGCCTTTCCAGTTAGTATATGGTATCGAAGCCATTTTTCTGATTGAATATGAAATTCCATCTCTGAAGCTAGTCGTCGAACTTCTCCCCAACACCACAGCCGAAGAAGAATGTCTGTTGTATTTGATGTAATTAGACGAGACTCGTTGTGATGTTGTGTTAGTAATAGAAACACAGAAGAAACGCATCAAGGATTAATACGGCAAACATGTTAAACCTCGTGTTTTTTTCTGAAGGTGATTTGGTTCTACTTTATGACCAAGATTGTGATTTGTTGGGGGCAGGTAAATTTGAGCCCATGTAGCATGGCTCTTATATCGTTAAATGAGTGTTAGAGAAAGAGGCTTGCGACATGGTTGATTACAATGGAATTCCTTTGGGTGAACCCAGAAATGGGCTTTACCTAAAGAAGTACTATTCTTAAAGTGTTTTGCATGAGTGATTTGTACTTTAATGTATCATACTCTAGTGTGTTTTTTTTTTGTTTCTTTTTCTTCCCTCAAACTACTTATCTTGCCTTGTGCTTGGTTTCCAGATGTCGACATTCTCGCTACCCTATATTGGCTTTGTCGATGGTGCTAGTCACAGTACTCAAAATCTAGCATCTGTTGCATGGGAAATCTATGCACCTACAGACGAGTTGATTAGTCTACATGGTATTTTCCTTGGTTGTGCAACTAATAACATTGTTGAATATAGTGTGTTCATTGAGTTATTAACTAACGCCATTTCACTTGGCATCTGTCATCTAATTGTACATATTGATTCTCAACTCATGGTGTTGTAGTTAAGCAACGTTTATTCCATCTGAAGTCCTACACTATTACGGGTATACTTGAGAAATTGCCTCTTGGAAAGAAATTTTAATTACATTGAATATCAACACATTCCAAGATATCTAAACACATTAACAGATGTTTTAGGCAATTATGTTTTAGATAGACATTTGCGCAATTTATAAATCCAAACACAAACACATAAAGACAAGTAAGTTGGTAGAAGTTTTGTATTATAACGTCAAAAGTTACAAAAAAGTGTGTCCTGAGACCAAAATATTGAAGCACATGGCTTCATATACATATGCGTCATGGATGTTTCTCATGTTAACAAACCACTTCTCGTGCTACACGACGGAGCAGTCGAACAATAGATGTTGAAATTCCAATAGTATGGCATTGGTAATGTCGAGGTAACTCATCCACAGTGATGTCAGGGATGTCCATAGTCAATCCCTCTAGGTTGTGTTCGATCTCCTCGAGATCCTCAGCTGCTACTCCTCGACCTACCATTGTGCCTATCTCTCCATGTATTTGGATTGGAGATGACCCTGGAGGCCTGAAAGGTGCCACATCTGCATTTTGAGAGCTTTTGATTAGTGTCGGATACATAACATAAAAATTTCATAATTAAAATGCAAAAAACAACACTGAATGAAAAAGAGTCATTTTTACCTATATCTCCCCATTGTGAACCCTCGGGTAGTGCCAAATCGGGATCACCATGGAAATCAGTCTCGGCATATGTGTAATCCTCGATCATGATGAATTGATCTCTCGGCCACTGGAAGAAGACAGAACCATATGTAATGGTTGGGACGCCACCATGACATGCCATCAAGTCTACCCATCTCTTCATCCAAGGATCATGTGGAGCGGGCACACCCCAATACACATGTTGTAGGCACAAAATTGGGATCCTTTCTAGGAAAAAGGACACCAAAATCGATTCATATCCAAATTTCATCAGTCGATCGGTCCTACACTTTGTTAATTGTTTCTTCATATTTTTTAGGAGGCCCTCACACCAATTGAAAACTCGGGGCTCCATGCACTCAATAGCATACTCAAAATGGATCTACAAGGCCATGTGTGGAGATGCACTCCCTGCCACATGAGTAATGGTATAGAGAATGGTCCTCAAAGATATGTCATGAACATCCTTTATGGCAACCTTGCCACTATGTTTCTATGTACCATTTGTGTAGTAATGTGCTACATAATAATTCATTGGTTCACCTCCTCCTCTGCTTCCTGATAGTGACACTCGAGACCCACGACGAGATAATCCAGTCAAAAAATAAATGTCATCAATATATAGAGTGAGTGTATGTACTCTGACATTAAATACTTGTTCGTTCATGTCCCACATTCGAACTAAGTGCTCCAATAGAATTAATTGGGCCCTCATGCCCTGCACTTTGAAGAAATTAAGAAATCCACACTCTCAAAGTGCCATGACGGTGTTGGGATCATTCCCTGCAATGTATTCTTCCTCTCCATGCTCTCTTTCCTGCCATTCGAGCACGATGTACTGTGGAAAGTTTGTCAAACAACAATTAAAGATGAATTAGTTCATCAAAAATCCAAAATTGGGAGCTT
>ML825102.1:71856-83469 GCA_009831015.1 Picea engelmannii | reverse complement strand
TGATCTCAGAAGGGGAAACAATTATCTCTTCTGAGGCCTTTATAAACCCATTATTTTTGTAATCTTGGCATCCTGGCCTGGGGCTAGTTGTGAACAACTTATACTCGAATTTGGACATAACAAGTATTTTCATTTACGCTTTAGCCATTTGTAAATGTTGTTGTTGTCTTTAATTTGTTTATCTTGATGATTTAGTGACTGTTGATAGCTTTCGTCTTCGTAGATTATTATGTTGTCAATATAGTTATTCTTTTACAGTTCACGATTTTATGCTTCAGTTTTATAAAAACAATGAATGATCATTCAATTCATATTATGAGGTTTACCTTAAACATGTCGATTGATTAAATGCAAGCTGTAACTGTCGGATTTATCTTATGCGTTATTACTTGCAGTCTATTATATCACAGTTATTATTTTGCGTCCTATCGTTTTATCAATTAAATACACTAGTCAATGTACAGTTTGACGTTTATCCCAAACAGTGTGAAGATGCACAACAAATTTATCTCGTGGATGGGATGATGTACGATTTACGCAAACAGTTGGATGCATACTCTTCAAGTGATTAATAGGTTAGTCTGTTCTTTTTTTATTTGCTTGTCTATAATCAAAATTATTATATGTAGTATAATTTTCACTGTCTACATTTTTTTGTTTAAATAGTAGTTTAATATTTGATCTTATGAATGCATATAGATTAAAAACAAACCAAAAAAAACAAATAGTACTTTTGCTTTCTTTATTTACTTTCATCAAAAGAACCATTATACATTTGATTTTTTATGAGTTCTGATTAAAACTTATTATTTGTATATCTTGTATTTATGAATTAGATAAACAGAACTATCATACAAATATTATTAAATAAACTGTATATATATGTAGATGTACACACACACACACACACACACACATATATATATATATTAGTGATTAGTAATTAGTGAGTTATTTCGTTTCTTTTATTTATTTATTTTCGTTTCCTTTAGGACTTTAGATTGGCCAACGGAGCCATTAAACCCGTTAGAGTGAGTCAATCCAAACGGCTTGGGTTAATCAGACAACCCTGGACCGGATTTACTCTTCTAGTTGATGAGCGGTCAATTTCGCCCGCCAACAGACGTCTAAGGTAGTATGCAATGTGTAATGGCACATGTGGCCTCCTCAATAGGGGTGCTCCTCAAGTAAATCATCGTGGTCAATGCCACATGACCCTATAGTCAACATAAAAACCTGTAGCCACCACACCAATCCTGTAACCACCTCCTAGGAGTCCTCCAATCCGTCAATAAGCTCCCATGTGTGGTCCAAGGAGGGAATGATAATGCATATGTGTCAGTAAAGCCTCCAATTGAGCAAGGAGGCCATCTCTAAGTGGTACATGTGGCATCTTTGTCATGGTCTTATCCATTGTCACAGATCCCAAATCAATGACATGTATCCCAATGAAGTACATGGATCCTAAGGCAGATGACACGAATCCCAATGTCTTTATATATTATAAAAATGAGTACACAAATCCCAATGCAGTGTCATGTATCTCAAGGCAAGGTACCCACTTGGAGTGATGGGTCTAGCTTCTTAGAAAGCCATTAGGTGATGCACACATAGTGATTTATCTTAGCACAACATAACAATAAGGGTTAGTTTTAATATTTTCCTAAGTTTTACAAAGGGGGAACAACATTAAACTTAATAATAATAATAATAATAATAACAATAACAATAATAATACTAATAATAATACTAATACTAATAATAATAATCTATTTTTAAGGTCACAACCAAGCCAGAAACCAAATTGGTGTATGAGAACCCCTTATTTGTGGGACAAGGAACCCCCTCTGCGCAACATTTTTACTGCTAAAGTCTATGTAGGTGTACATACCCTACCCCACTCTAGATTTGAACATGTGACCTCCGAAGAGGAAACACGTTTTCTTAACCATTAGGCCCACTCAAGTTGTACAAGTCCTAAGAAAATAAGTATTTCTTAAGTCCCTAGGTGAAATATAAGTATTGTGATGAATAATGATGGAAACGGGGAAGGGAAAGACTTCATTTCATGACCCTCAAAGTCATTTTATATGCTTAGATTTTGTTATTTTATTCATCTAGCTTTCATGAGCTAGGATTTTATACAATATCCTTCAAGAGGGAGCATTTAGCATTGAGTTACCTATCATTGGCATTATTTATTACTACCCTTTTTTGCATTTTTCTTTAAGTGTTCATTTTATTAAACAAGTCCCTTTTTCTTCAAATATTCATAAACAAGCTAGGGACTAGGGGCATTGGCCTCATAGCGAGGTGACATTGCTCAAGCTTTATATTTTTGGATTTTGACTTTGTTTCTCTTCACCTCTAGACTTTTTTGGCTTTATTAGCACATGCTTTCTTCATTAGACCTTTCTGTTAACATTTGACAAGCCATACATGATCAAGATCGTTTTTTCTAGATGGAATGAAGTGAAACAAGGGAAGTGGAAAGTGTTTAATGACAAGTGCCTAAATTGGCATATTTTCAGCACTCATCTAATACCTTTTTGCTTACCATTTTTCATTAATCATTTCATTTTTTATACTTTCCTTATCGAGTTTGCCTCACTTTTCATCAAGGTATGCATCTTTCCCCATATGCCATTTTTATACTTTTCTTGCATATTTATTAAGGAATTTGTTACGTTCATGCACTAACATTGATATACATAACAATTACAATGGGTGCCTTTCAGTGGCTGCAACTTATGACAATGGTTGCAATTTCTCACCACGGTAGTGACTCCAAGCACAATATGACACTGCTGCTGTAATTCCAAGTTTGGCATACCGACGCACCTCCACATGGAAATCCAAAACATGGTTTTGTTCCTAAGATCGAAGACATGTATATGGGTGTATCAAACCTTACCCAACTCGCATGTGTGGACCTCCAATATGAGATAAGGGTATGAACCAAAATTAACAACAGTTTTGAAACAACCAACATCCGTCCCAATTTTCGAGCAGGTGAAGATGAATTTGAAAAATCCACGAAATAGGTTTTGTGTATAGCACATCATTGAGTCTCAAGTGAGCCGTTTTCTAAAATAATCTATGGTTTGAGAGAAAAGTATGGTTCTTTATCACGATTTTACCTAAAATACTTTTTGTTGCTGCTATTCCGATTCTACCTATTGCCGTGATTCCAACATAGTAGTGAAATGCTGAAATTGGAAAATAGGAATTGATCCTCGTAAAGGAAAGTGACAAAGGACAAGTTGGCAGCCAAAATGAGAACTCAACCAACCCATTGAGTCAGTAGGAACATATCCCTTTCTAAAGTTCTGCAAGCTTTTGTAATCGGATGAACAACTGGATTCTCATGACTGTCCATCCATTATTTGTATAATTTTAGGATAAGAACCTCATTGTATAAGAACCTCGACTCTCTAGAGTTGAGGGAGAGGAAAATCATTCGGACGACTACATTATGTTATTGTATCATTTTCAAGTTTGGAAATATAAGCTTCTATTCATGTTTCCATTCGTGTGTTTATGTATTAAGTGATTGCGTGATTCTGGTGTTGTCTCCCAGTGCCTCACCTAAGGGGATAGGGCCCCCTCCTTGGGAAGGTACTGTTTGTAATAGTAGTGATAGAGGTTAGCATTTTAATTTCATTTGGTTTATTTTCATTTACTGCAGATCTATAGTCAGCTGCCATTCTGAATCTCATAAGCATATTAACTTCAGTGGTGAATTCACCTTTCAGTTCGCTACATTTTATACAGTCTTAAATAGTGTTGAATTCTATACGTGGTTTAATTATCTTAGAATATTTCACAATTTGATTGATGATTCAATTTTCTTATGATATTACGACGTCTAGTTTATTGCTATAATCCTTTTAGAAAAGAATTTCATTGCTACAATTCATGTCTTGTTAAGTAAGGTTTTGTCGCTGCAACTAGTGTTGCTACGAATTCAATAATTGAAGTTCTTTTTTCAGAGCCGCAACTTCGTTGCCACAACTCCGCTTGTAGTTGCATTTTTTCCTTGTTCACGTTATAATAATTTCCATCAGATTTTCATTGAACGAAAATATAGTTAAACTGTTGCAACAACTCAAACCTTCCTCATACTCACAAAAAGTCACCAATAGATCCTAACATAGTTTTAATTTCCACAAGTGTGATTTCAATTCCCACAAGTGTGATTTCAATTTCTGCAAGTGTGTTTTACTTTTTGCAAGTGTGATTTCAATTTCCACAAGCGTGACTTCAATTTCTGCAAGTGTGTTTTACTTTCTGCAAGAGTCATTTTAATTTCCACAAGAGTGATTTTAATTTTCTGCAAGAGTGCTCTTTACTTTTCTGTAACATAAACTCTAGCATCACTTGGTGACCTGATGAAAGTATTTTGAATCTTGAAACCGTGACATTAACAATGCTACACCGCCATAATTCAAGAAACATTACTCTTGCACAGATTATGAACGACAGTTTGTAAGTAAGTTACGTTCCCCAGATTGATAATTAAATGTACAACTCTTCAGTTGCTCACTAAGTTAATTAGGAAGTAATTTAAAATCCCATCATTTAGCAGGGTTAGAATGTGAAAAATTCCACCTTGGCTAGTTACCAATAGCACAAATTGACCCGAGAAATGACAACTCTTCTAAAGGAAAAATATGATCCCCTAAGTTATGACAAGGCGAATAATAAAACTATGTATGTTATGAAGTGCTATCAGATTTCATTTTAGTGTTTACCACTTTCATGGCTAACCAAGAAGTTATAACATTGCATCCAAGTGAACCACCAATACACGAAATATCAAGATAAATCATAGTGAAACCATAATGTACCATCCATAATGCATCTGTCATATGAGGAGTGAGGGAGGAAATTCATATATACCATACCTGAGCTATCATGATCATACATATAATATATACAATGAGAAGAACTGTTTGATTCTAGAGACGAGGCGCAAGATATCTCATGCAAACAACATGACACCCTTGTGAGGGTACCTCTGAAGTTGTCACCCCTTGGGAGGTAACATTAGGAAGAAGGATAAAGAGAGTAGCAAGAGTTTGTTTTCATGCAAAAACTTCATATTACAGGTTAATGGATGTATTCAACAGGAAAATGTTATTAATTCTATAAACCTTAGTATCAAGTGTAACTTCATCAATGTTAATTTGGCTAAAATATTGCAAGTTCCCACAAACAATATTCAAATCACACAAGTTGAAGGGGAGAATGTTCATTTTTTTAAATATTTGAAGATTACTATGGATAAATATGTGTTGAATTTAGAATTTCATGCTATAGATATGGATGGTGTGGATATTGTTTTGGGACATCCTTGGATGGACTCAGTTGGTACGATTAATATTGATGTGCAAAATAAGTTAATGAAGCTTGGGTACAAGAAAAATAAAACTGCATTGCAGGATATATCTCTTACTAAGAAATAAAATCCCAATGGGACACTTGAATAAGTCTTTGTAGGGAAACAAATTGTAGTATATAATGATACATCAAATGAAGAGTCTAGGTTTGAATTGGAAGAAGAGCCTATCATCAAGGCAAGGACATGAGCGTTATCAAACTTACTAGGGTTCAACATGAAACCAAAAAGGAAACCAACATGGAGGCACATGGAAGACTAAAAGCAATGAATAGAGATATCAAAGTAGCATGATAAATACATAAATCCCAAGGAGAAACCATAATCAATATTGAGGAGGAAAGGACACAATAGGACCCTATGTCCACATTTCATTAGGATGGATGTGTTATCACATGAAGTTGTCCAGAGTCACAAGTGACAGCTATGAACGCAGGTGAGTGGGCAAGTGTAGTTTGCAACGGTCAAGATCCCCTGTGCAGTTCAATTTAGCACTATCTCCAAGCGCAGTTAGAAGGATTCCATAGTTGACAGATGAGTAAATATTTGGCAGGAGCACTAAAATAACCGATGCACCCAGATAACAGACCATGATTAGATCAACAGATACTAATCATTTCGACGACACAAGTTGCGCGGGCGTTAAAATCCAAAGGCAGGTCAAAATCCAAACCGCAGTATTGCAGGGAGGCTATGTGGTAGAAGATGGTGCATTTCAGGCCCGAAAGCGGTGTGGGTCCAAACCGCTTTCGACGGCCTTGAAATCACATGCGTGTATAATGTCATATCCAGTAGTGACAGGTGATCGACTGCTAGTCGTCTAACTGCGCTCCAATTCTGAGGAGGATTCAATTAATGAAAAAGGACTGGTAGCTGGAACCTCAACTCTGTCCATAAATAGGAAACTTGGAAGCTATGGCCGAGGAGACATAATTGTCAGCCTGAGGTACCACAATGGACAGTTTCTTCTTGCAGGCCCATACTGATTCGAGCTTGCGTCTGACAGGAGGAAACACACACAGTATGATAGAAGGATGCATAGACGAAAAGCTTTGAATGGGATGGCCAGATCACACTCTTGGTAGTTGTGGACTGATCTGATTATAAAAAGATCAGTTCAAGATTTTGTAAAGGTCGTCGAATGGTTGATCAAAGCTCCCTATTTTGTAATATTTTGATACCATAGTTGTTCTCTGGTTATGTATGAGACTTGAGACTTTCTCATTAATAGAAGTGAGCTTCTTTCATCATCTTGTTTAACGTGTGCTGAAACAATCATGCATGGATGATCCAGATGAGGGTTGTAGTTGTATTGTAATGCAGGTTTAATTATAATGCTGTTGTGACCTGTTTCAATATTTTCTTTGTTGCCTTGTTTCCTCTTATGTTGAAATGCTCGTGCATGGAAGATCCAGATGAGTTGTTGTAGTCACATGGTAATGGAGGTTTGATTATTATCCTGGAGTGCTCTTGTGCCTAAGTTTTTCTTCACCAAGCTGCTTGAAGGTCAGATGCTCATGGAAGAATTTTCCACCTTTCTCACTAAGTCTTCCCCCTTCTCACTTTTAACCTTAAACTACTAATTGAATTTAATGAGGACCTCATCTCCCTATGCATTGCTTGTCCAATTTATGTGTTAAAACATTCTTGTACTGAGTTTTGTCCATTTGACATCCACTCATAAACCTACCTCCACAAACATTTTGATGGGTACTAGGCTTATCCTCTTGCAATTTGAGGGTGACTCTCAGTGCTAACATGATGGATGCTCATGCATGATACCTATTGACTACATTATTTAGTAGATCATATTATATGGTTTCTTCCCATGTTTTGAGGAAGAAACATGCCAAGGGGAGGAATATAATATACCTAAGGAGGATAATATGGGGTACCTAAGGTGATAATGAAATTAACGTGGCCATAATAATGGAATAGGTCCACTATGTAATTAAAAAGAAACTACATGATAATAAGGGGTAGTTGGCATAGACCCCTAGGAATACTCATGAGAAAGTATAAATACACATGAGTATCATTGTATTGGAGATTTGTTGGTTTGTATTATTTTGTAGAAAACATGGCTTGTGGAGTGATTCCTTTCATAAGGAGTATTTGATGGTGTTACCCTATATTAAGGGTTATTCTCTCTATATTCTTGTGCTATTCATAGTGAATGTTTGGGTATCTTTGAAGTTCAAGGGCTCCATTATGAAGTTTCATGGTTTGTTTTCTCTTATATATATCAACATTTACTACATTATCCACATGTAGTATGATGTCAATGGTCTAATTAGAGCATGTGACAATCATCTTCATTGAATAAAATAATAAGTGTTAGGGGTTTGGCATAGGGACGAGGAAGCAAGAACATTTTGGGCATAAAATGTGACTTGTAATGCTCAACACTCGTGGGAGATGTGGCAAGATGGACCTTGAATAAAATAAGGTTTAGGTGCAATGGGTTGAGGTGGTAGAGAAATTGATATGCAAGCATCTTGATTGTGGAGTGGAGTGTGAAAACCTATAATATGGAATAGGTTGGTGTGGAACATGCTAGGTACATCAAAGATGCATATGTGGGTCATTTGGCAACAAAGGTGGTTTGAGTTAGGTGTTGGGTGTGTGTAGGTACAAGCTAATGGGGGGAAATGTGCATGAAACAACAAAAGTCAAGTAATAACATCCTGGACCATGTTGTGCATATGGGAGACTTATTGTTATTTAATCTAGAATTTCCATGCACTTCTCATTGTATGGTTAAGAAGTGGCCCATATGTACTATGGATCTTATCATGTAAAACATTCCAAGAGACAAAAGTATGCATACCTTGTGCGGGATGTTTATTGTAGGGGTAGATGTAACACAACAAAAGCATCAATACTGTAATTATGAGCCATCCATTTAATCTTTGTCTCTTGGAATCCAAAGTTCATATGGAGCTCGTGCATGAGGAACATATGCATATTAGTAGTGCTAAAAATCCAATTAGGGAATACCTAATGAGGCATGCAAGAACAACTAGCATCAATGAAGAGATGAATTAGTAGTGATCCCATTTGAAATGGGAAACCATAATTCATTGAATCATAGGTTGTGCAAATTAGTTGACCCAAAATAAACGTAGTCCCCTTGATTGGTTTGATGTGATGTACTAAATGTTGTAAGACTTTGAGTGGTCAATTAAGAGCTATCCCATGGAAGCATGTGCACACATTTAGAGAAGCGTGAGAGCTACAAGTATGTGTTAATAATCCTTCATTGTGGCAAGAAAGATTAAACATCTAGGTTCCAAATCATCATACTTAAACATGGGGGTTTCTTATAGTGTGTTACATGCTCGTTATTAGGGGTAATTACGATCAATAGAGATTTATGAATCTTTAAGGCCAAGTTAGAGTCTAATGTTTGGAAGATTGAAGAATCATGCAACATGTATGGGAATAATGGGAATGCAGTGATCCACAAGATCATGGGTGTTATGTTGAAGCTTTATAACAATAGTTCAACAAAAATGAATCGACATATAATTCTGGTAGTTTAATGCTTAAAGGAAATTGTTAGAATGTGACATGACAAACTTAGGGAGAAGGGCTAGTTGATACTTGATGTTCATCATGATTACATTCTCCTCATGTACAATATCTTTGTCTAGGTGTGTGGTCTAAATGTTAAAGATAGTGTCATCTACAGGGTGGTGGTCTTCTTTAGATACAATGTGATAAATAGGTGAGGGAGACTTGATGTTTGCCATCTCACTAATAAATATGGGAAAAAAGAGTCAAGGGGATTGCAATATAGTTGAGAGGGCCAAAAAGTGAGAGAATCATAAGAGATATCAACAAAATAGTGAGAAAGAAAGGGAAAGTGGAGAGTTGAATCTAGCATTATAGCCATTGGAGTGAGTTCCCATCACTAATCCTACAAACATTTCATTTCGGACATAAACCATTTAAAAAACCACGTGACTTAACTAAAAACTTCCTAAAGTGTGCAAGCAATAGGTAATAATCCTTATAAATCATGATAATGTTGAATTAGCAAAGTAGAATTAATGTGGCATTACATAGTGCAATATTTGACTCTAACTTGAGCGCATATCTCTATAATCATTATCTTGTACTACATCAACTTATCATATCACATAATCTTCTCGTTGTGGTTGGAGATTTGCATGGGTTCAATCCACTTATCAACCCTAATTTTACATTCAATGTAAATGCTAACGATGATAAGAAGTGTTAATCATGTCAGGATCATGGGCTATATGCTAGTCAGTTTGTTTAATGTGGTGTTGAGGTAGCATTGTGTTGTTTATCTTATTTGTAATCATTAGGAAAAAAATTTCATTGTTTTTCTACAACAATGGATAATTCTAGACAAAGTATCATGAGTTGATCATGATTTCCATGTCTAGTATGATGTGGATGCTCCAATCAAAACATGTGACAATTATGTGCGTTGTGCTAAAATGTTTGGTGAATAAAATAATAGGTTTTAGGGGTTTGACATCGATATGAGGCAACAAGAAGATATTGGGCATAAAAGACAACTTGCAATGCTCAAAACTCATGGAGATGTGGCAATATGGGCCTTGAATAAGATAATTTCTAGGTGCAATGGGTTGAGATGGTATATAACTTGATATGCAAACATATGGACCGATTGAGTGTGAAAACCTAGATTGTGGAATGGGTTGGTGTGGAACATGCAAGGCACATTAAGGATGTGTATGTGGGTCATTTGGAAATAAAGGTGATTTTGAGTTAGGTGTTGGGTGTGTGTAGGTACAAACTGGGAGGAAATGCACATGAAGAATCAAGAGTTGAGTAACCAAATATTGAATGGCCATGTTGTGCATATGGGAGACCCGTTGTTATAGAATTTGGAATTGTCCTACACTTTTCACTGTATAGTTAGGGAGTGGCACATAGGTACTATGTACCTTATCATGTAAAACATCCCAAGAAACAAGAATATGCATGCCTTGTTTACTGTCATGAGTGTTTGAAGGGAGGGTACATGAAACCTTTTGATTGCACAAATCGTTTGAGCATTCTTCCAAAAACTTGTCATTCATATCCTAGAACATGGTGGGGTAGGGAATCAAGTGATCCACCATCACAAATGAATTTTTGTAGAGAGAGATGTTACGAGAGAGATGTTGCAAGCGAGATGTTTCTCATTCTAATTGTATGGACCCAATAAAAAACAAATGGAAGTGCCCATTTGACAAATGATCATAAAGGGGGACCCATGCGAGCGAGATGTTGCTCATTCTAACTGTAGGTTGTGTCATTCCTAAAGGTGTGTTTGTAGAGCTCGTGGCAAGCGACTACAGAGGTAGCCGAAGAGGTATTAAACTAGTGTTCTTATCTTCTTCAACGAGTTGCAAAGAGGTCATGAAGGTACACATGGGTTAAGGAGAAAGTGGAGTTTCTAAGAATGAGGAAGTATCATCTTCAAATGTACATTCTATTGATCCTTTTATTAACTTATCATCAACCACACTCAATTCCTCTTCTATGTATCTACACACACGAGATCAAAACATATAAATTTTGAATCATACATAGAAAAACAATCATAAAATTGATCATATTTGCAAAGAGCATGTTTAGGATATGGATGAGGTAATTATGGGTGCAAGAGGCACTATATTTATTTTTCCTAATGTCTATGGTAATTTGACTTTGATTTGACAAAGGAGGGAGAAGTAGAAAATCTAAGAGGATGAGTTATTGATCTCCCACCATAAGATGATATGTAGAACCAACTATTGTTGTATATAATATGCTTTTGGAAATAAAACCAATGTTAAGTGTGCTATGATGGTAAATAGTAGAACACATAAGAGACAATCACAACTAATAGAATGAACCTTGGCTAGCTAGTACAAAGGAAACAAACTATCTGTCTAATATTTAACTTAAATTTTTAAAACTATAATCAAACCATCATACATTCAGATCTATGAACTAGAACTATACAATAAAGAATAAATCCCAACTAGCTATGGAATGCACAAAAGAAACAAACTATCTCTCCAATCTTTTACTTAACACAACTACACTTCAAGGGTACAAATAGATATATAAGTCAAGACTTATGCTACTTGGGTCCATAAGTTGACCCCCATGTACATGTGCTTCTTCTTGATTTACATTATTTCAACACAACTTAGTGCATGAAAGCATAATATTTTCAAATG
>ML825102.1:16580-71756 GCA_009831015.1 Picea engelmannii | reverse complement strand
CCTCATATCGATGTCAAACCCCTAAAACCTATTATTTTATTCACCAAACATTTTAGCACAACGCACATAATTGTCACATGTTTTGATTGGAGCATCCACATCATACTAGACATGGAAATCATGATCAACTCATGATACTTTGTCTAGAATTATCCATTGTTGTAGAAAAACAATGAAATTTTTTTCCTAATGATTACAAATAAGATAAACAACACAATGCTACCTCAACACCACATTAAACAAACTGACTAGCATATAGCCCATGATCCTGACATGATTAACACTTCTTATCATCGTTAGCATTTACATTGAATGTAAAATTAGGGTTGATAAGTGGATTGAACCCATGCAAATCTCCAACCACAACGAGAAGATTATGTGATATGATAAGTTGATGTAGTACAAGATAATGATTATAGAGATATGCGCTCAAGTTAGAGTCAAATATTGCACTATGTAATGCCACATTAATTCTACTTTGCTAATTCAACATTATCATGATTTATAAGGATTATTACCTATTGCTTGCACACTTTAGGAAGTTTTTAGTTAAGTCACGTGGTTTTTTAAATGGTTTATGTCCGAAATGAAATGTTTGTAGGATTAGTGATGGGAACTCACTCCAATGGCTATAATGCTAGATTCAACTCTCCACTTTCCCTTTCTTTCTCACTATTTTGTTGATATCTCTTATGATTCTCTCACTTTTTGGCCCTCTCAACTATATTGCAATCCCCTTGACTCTTTTTTCCCATATTTATTAGTGAGATGGCAAACATCAAGTCTCCCTCACCTATTTATCACATTGTATCTAAAGAAGACCACCACCCTGTAGATGACACTATCTTTAACATTTAGACCACACACCTAGACAAAGATATTGTACATGAGGAGAATGTAATCATGATGAACATCAAGTATCAACTAGCCCTTCTCCCTAAGTTTGTCATGTCACATTCTAACAATTTCCTTTAAGCATTAAACTACCAGAATTATATGTCGATTCATTTTTGTTGAACTATTGTTATAAAGCTTCAACATAACACCCATGATCTTGTGGATCACTGCATTCCCATTATTCCCATACATGTTGCATGATTCTTCAATCTTCCAAACATTAGACTCTAACTTGGCCTTAAAGATTCATAAATCTCTATTGATCGTAATTACCCCTAATAACGAGCATGTAACACACTATAAGAAACCCCCATGTTTAAGTATGATGATTTGGAACCTAGATGTTTAATCTTTCTTGCCACAATGAAGGATTATTAACACATACTTGTAGCTCTCACGCTTCTCTAAATGTGTGCACATGCTTCCATGGGATAGCTCTTAATTGACCACTCAAAGTCTTACAACATTTAGTACATCACATCAAACCAATCAAGGGGACTACGTTTATTTTGGGTCAACTAATTTGCACAACCTATGATTCAATGAATTATGGTTTCCCATTTCAAATGGGATCACTACTAATTCATCTCTTCATTGATGCTAGTTGTTCTTGCATGCCTCATTAGGTATTCCCTAATTGGATTTTTAGCACTACTAATATGCATATGTTCCTCATGCACGAGCTCCATATGAACTTTGGATTCCAAGAGACAAAGATTAAATGGATGGCTCATAATTACAGTATTGATGCTTTTGTTGTGTTACATCTACCCCTACAATAAACATCCCGCACAAGGTATGCATACTTTTGTCTCTTGGAATGTTTTACATGATAAGATCCATAGTACATATGGGCCACTTCTTAACCATACAATGAGAAGTGCATGGAAATTCTAGATTAAATAACAATAAGTCTCCCATATGCACAACATGGTCCAGGATGTTATTACTTGACTTTTGTTGTTTCATGCACATTTCCCCCCATTAGCTTGTACCTACACACACCCAACACCTAACTCAAACCACCTTTGTTGCCAAATGACCCACATATGCATCTTTGATGTACCTAGCATGTTCCACACCAACCTATTCCATATTATAGGTTTTCACACTCCACTCCACAATCAAGATGCTTGCATATCAATTTCTCTACCACCTCAACCCATTGCACCTAAACCTTATTTTATTCAAGGTCCATCTTGCCACATCTCCCACGAGTGTTGAGCATTACAAGTCACATTTTATGCCCAAAATGTTCTTGCTTCCTCGTCCCTATGCCAAACCCCTAACACTTATTATTTTATTCAATGAAGATGATTGTCACATGCTCTAATTAGACCATTGACATCATACTACATGTGGATAATGTAGTAAATGTTGATATATATAAGAGAAAACAAACCATGAAACTTCATAATGGAGCCCTTGAACTTCAAAGATACCCAAACATTCACTATGAATAGCACAAGAATATAGAGAGAATAACCCTTAATATAGGGTAACACCATCAAATACTCCTTATGAAAGGAATCACTCCACAAGCCATGTTTTCTACAAAATAATACAAACCAACAAATCTCCAATACAATGATACTCATGTGTATTTATACTTTCTCATGAGTATTCCTAGGGGTCTATGCCAACTACCCCTTATTATCATGTAGTTTCTTTTTAATTACATAGTGGACCTATTCCATTATTATGGCCACGTTAATTTCATTATCACCTTAGGTACCCCATATTATCCTCCTTAGGTATATTATATTCCTCCCCTTGGCATGTTTCTTCCTCAAAACATGGGAAGAAACCATATAATATGATCTACTAAATAATGTAGTCAATAGGTATCATGCATGAGCATCCATCATGTTAGCACTGAGAGTCACCCTCAAATTGCAAGAGGATAAGCCTAGTACCCATCAAAATGTTTGTGGAGGTAGGTTTATGAGTGGATGTCAAATGGACAAAACTCAGTACAAGAATGTTTTAACACATAAATTGGACAAGCAATGCATAGGGAGATGAGGTCCTCATTAAATTCAATTAGTAGTTTAAGGTTAAAAGTGAGAAGGGGGAAGACTTAGTGAGAAAGGTGGAAAATTCTTCCATGAGCATCTGACCTTCAAGCAGCTTGGTGAAGAAAAACTTAGGCACAAGAGCACTCCAGGATAATAATCAAACCTCCATTACCATGTGACTACAACAACTCATCTGGATCTTCCATGCACGAGCATTTCAACATAAGAGGAAACAAGGCAACAAAGAAAATATTGAAACAGGTCACAACAGCATTATAATTAAACCTGCATTACAATACAACTACAACCCTCATCTGGATCATCCATGCATGATTGTTTCAGCACACGTTAAACAAGATGATGAAAGAAGCTCACTTCTATTAATGAGAAAGTCTCAAGTCTCATACATAACCAGAGAACAACTATGGTATCAAAATATTACAAAATAGGGAGCTTTGATCAACCATTCGACGACCTTTACAAAATCTTGAACTGATCTTTTTATAATCAGATCAGTCCACAACTACCAAGAGTGTGATCTGGCCATCCCATTCAAAGCTTTTCGTCTATGCATCCTTCTATCATACTGTGTGTGTTTCCTCCTGTCAGACGCAAGCTCGAATCAGTATGGGCCTGCAAGAAGAAACTGTCCATTGTGGTACCTCAGGCTGACAATTATGTCTCCTCGGCCATAGCTTCCAAGTTTCCTATTTATGGACAGAGTTGAGGTTCCAGCTACCAGTCCTTTTTCATTAATTGAATCCTCCTCAGAATTGGAGCGCAGTTAGACGACTAGCAGTCGATCACCTGTCACTACTGGATATGACATTATACACGCATGTGATTTCAAGGCCGTCGAAAGCGGTTTGGACCCACACCGCTTTCGGGCCTGAAATGCACCATCTTCTACCACATAGCCTCCCTGCAATACTGCGGTTTGGATTTTGACCTGCCTTTGGATTTTAACGCCCGCGCAACTTGTGTCGTCGAAATGATTAGTATCTGTTGATCTAATCATGGTCTGTTATCTGGGTGCATCGGTTATTTTAGTGCTCCTGCCAAATATTTACTCATCTGTCAACTATGGAATCCTTCTAACTGCGCTTGGAGATAGTGCTAAATTGAACTGCACAGGGGATCTTGACCGTTGCAAACTACACTTGCCCACTCACCTGCGTTCATAGCTGTCACTTGTGACTCTGGACAACTTCATGTGATAACACATCCATCCTAATGAAATGTGGACATAGGGTCCTATTGTGTCCTTTCCTCCTCAATATTGATTATGGTTTCTCCTTGGGATTTATGTATTTATCATGCTACTTTGATATCTCTATTCATTGCTTTTAGTCTTCCATGTGCCTCCATGTTGGTTTCCTTTTTGGTTTCATGTTGAACCCTAGTAAGTTTGATAACGCTCATGTCCTTGCCTTGATGATAGGCTCTTCTTCCAATTCAAACCTAGACTCTTCATTTGATGTATCATTATATACTACAATTTGTTTCCCTACAAAGACTTATTCAAGTGTCCCATTGGGATTTTATTTCTTAGTAAGAGATATATCCTGCAATGCAGTTTTATTTTTCTTGTACCCAAGCTTCATTAACTTATTTTGCACATCAATATTAATCGTACCAACTGAGTCCATCCAAGGATGTCCCAAAACAATATCCACACCATCCATATCTATAGCATGAAATTCTAAATTCAACACATATTTATCCATAGTAATCTTCAAATATTTAAAAAAATGAACATTCTCCCCTTCAACTTGTGTGATTTGAATATTGTTTGTGGGAACTTGCAATATTTTAGCCAAATTAACATTGATGAAGTTACACTTGATACTAAGGTTTATAGAATTAATAACATTTTCCTGTTGAATACATCCATTAACCTGTAATATGAAGTTTTTGCATGAAAACAAACTCTTGCTACTCTCTTTATCCTTCTTCCTAATGTTACCTCCCAAGGGGTGACAACTTCAGAGGTACCCTCACAAGGGTGTCATGTTGTTTGCATGAGATATCTTGCGCCTCGTCTCTAGAATCAAACAGTTCTTCTCATTGTATATATTATATGTATGATCATGATAGCTCAGGTATGGTATATATGAATTTCCTCCCTCACTCCTCATATGACAGATGCATTATGGATGGTACATTATGGTTTCACTATGATTTATCTTGATATTTCGTGTATTGGTGGTTCACTTGGATGCAATGTTATAACTTCTTGGTTAGCCATGAAAGTGGTAAACACTAAAATGAAATCTGATAGCACTTCATAACATACATAGTTTTATTATTCGCCTTGTCATAACTTAGGGGATCATATTTTTCCTTTAGAAGAGTTGTCATTTCTCGGGTCAATTTGTGCTATTGGTAACTAGCCAAGGTGGAATTTTTCACATTCTAACCCTGCTAAATGATGGGATTTTAAATTACTTCCTAATTAACTTAGTGAGCAACTGAAGAGTTGTACATTTAATTATCAATCTGGGGAACGTAACTTACTTACAAACTGTCGTTCATAATCTGTGCAAGAGTAATGTTTCTTGAATTATGGCGGTGTAGCATTGTTAATGTCACGGTTTCAAGATTCAAAATACTTTCATCAGGTCACCAAGTGATGCTAGAGTTTATGTTACAGAAAAGTAAAGAGCACTCTTGCAGAAAATTAAAATCACTCTTGTGGAAATTAAAATGACTCTTGCAGAAAGTAAAACACACTTGCAGAAATTGAAGTCACGCTTGTGGAAATTGAAATCACACTTGCAAAAAGTAAAACACACTTGCAGAAATTGAAATCACACTTGTGGGAATTGAAATCACACTTGTGGAAATTAAAACTATGTTAGGATCTATTGGTGACTTTTTGTGAGTATGAGGAAGGTTTGAGTTGTTGCAACAGTTTAACTATATTTTCGTTCAATGAAAATCTGATGGAAATTATTATAACGTGAACAAGGAAAAAATGCAACTACAAGCGGAGTTGTGGCAACGAAGTTGCGGCTCTGAAAAAAGAACTTCAATTATTGAATTCGTAGCAACACTAGTTGCAGCGACAAAACCTTACTTAACAAGACATGAATTGTAGCAATGAAATTCTTTTCTAAAAGGATTATAGCAATAAACTAGACGTCGTAATATCATAAGAAAATTGAATCATCAATCAAATTGTGAAATATTCTAAGATAATTAAACCACGTATAGAATTCAACACTATTTAAGACTGTATAAAATGTAGCGAACTGAAAGGTGAATTCACCACTGAAGTTAATATGCTTATGAGATTCAGAATGGCAGCTGACTATAGATCTGCAGTAAATGAAAATAAACCAAATGAAATTAAAATGCTAACCTCTATCACTACTATTACAAACAGTACCTTCCCAAGGAGGGGGCCCTATCCCCTTAGGTGAGGCACTGGGAGACAACACCAGAATCACGCAATCACTTAATACATAAACACACGAATGGAAACATGAATAGAAGCTTATATTTCCAAACTTGAAAATGATACAATAACATAATGTAGTCGTCCGAATGATTTTCCTCTCCCTCAACTCTAGAGAGTCGAGGTTCTTATACAATGAGGTTCTTATCCTAAAATTATACAAATAATGGATGGACAGTCATGAGAATCCAGTTGTTCATCCGATTACAAAAGCTTGCAGAACTTTAGAAAGGGATATGTTCCTACTGACTCAATGGGTTGGTTGAGTTCTCATTTTGGCTGCCAACTTGTCCTTTGTCACTTTCCTTTACGAGGATCAATTCCTATTTTCCAATTTCAGCATTTCACTACTATGTTGGAATCACGGCAATAGGTAGAATCGGAATAGCAGCAACAAAAAGTATTTTAGGTAAAATCGTGATAAAGAACCATACTTTTCTCTCAAACCATAGATTATTTTAGAAAACGGCTCACTTGAGACTCAATGATGTGCTATACACAAAACCTATTTCGTGGATTTTTCAAATTCATCTTCACCTGCTCGAAAATTGGGACGGATGTTGGTTGTTTCAAAACTGTTGTTAATTTTGGTTCATACCCTTATCTCATATTGGAGGTCCACACATGCGAGTTGGGTAAGGTTTGATACACCCATATACATGTCTTCGATCTTAGGAACAAAACCATGTTTTGGATTTCCATGTGGAGGTGCGTCGGTATGCCAAACTTGGAATTACAGCAGCAGTGTCATATTGTGCTTGGAGTCACTACCGTGGTGAGAAATTGCAACCATTGTCATAAGTTGCAGCCACTGAAAGGCACCCATTGTAATTGTTATGTATATCAATGTTAGTGCATGAACGTAACAAATTCCTTAATAAATATGCAAGAAAAGTATAAAAATGGCATATGGGGAAAGATGCATACCTTGATGAAAAGTGAGGCAAACTCGATAAGGAAAGTATAAAAAATGAAATGATTAATGAAAAATGGTAAGCAAAAAGGTATTAGATGAGTGCTGAAAATATGCCAATTTAGGCACTTGTCATTAAACACTTTCCACTTCCCTTGTTTCACTTCATTCCATCTAGAAAAAACGATCTTGATCATGTATGGCTTGTCAAATGTTAACAGAAAGGTCTAATGAAGAAAGCATGTGCTAATAAAGCCAAAAAAGTCTAGAGGTGAAGAGAAACAAAGTCAAAATCCAAAAATATAAAGCTTGAGCAATGTCACCTCGCTATGAGGCCAATGCCCCTAGTCCCTAGCTTGTTTATGAATATTTGAAGAAAAAGGGACTTGTTTAATAAAATGAACACTTAAAGAAAAATGCAAAAAAGGGTAGTAATAAATAATGCCAATGATAGGTAACTCAATGCTAAATGCTCCCTCTTGAAGGATATTGTATAAAATCCTAGCTCATGAAAGCTAGATGAATAAAATAACAAAATCTAAGCATATAAAATGACTTTGAGGGTCATGAAATGAAGTCTTTCCCTTCCCCGTTTCCATCATTATTCATCACAATACTTATATTTCACCTAGGGACTTAAGAAATACTTATTTTCTTAGGACTTGTACAACTTGAGTGGGCCTAATGGTTAAGAAAACGTGTTTCCTCTTCGGAGGTCACATGTTCAAATCTAGAGTGGGGTAGGGTATGTACACCTACATAGACTTTAGCAGTAAAAATGTTGCGCAGAGGGGGTTCCTTGTCCCACAAATAAGGGGTTCTCATACACCAATTTGGTTTCTGGCTTGGTTGTGACCTTAAAAATAGATTATTATTATTAGTATTAGTATTATTATTAGTATTATTATTGTTATTGTTATTATTATTATTATTATTATTAAGTTTAATGTTGTTCCCCCTTTGTAAAACTTAGGAAAATATTAAAACTAACCCTTATTGTTATGTTGTGCTAAGATAAATCACTATGTGTGCATCACCTAATGGCTTTCTAAGAAGCTAGACCCATCACTCCAAGTGGGTACCTTGCCTTGAGATACATGACACTGCATTGGGATTTGTGTACTCATTTTTATAATATATAAAGACATTGGGATTCGTGTCATCTGCCTTAGGATCCATGTACTTCATTGGGATACATGTCATTGATTTGGGATCTGTGACAATGGATAAGACCATGACAAAGATGCCACATGTACCACTTAGAGATGGCCTCCTTGCTCAATTGGAGGCTTTACTGACACATATGCATTATCATTCCCTCCTTGGACCACACATGGGAGCTTATTGACGGATTGGAGGACTCCTAGGAGGTGGTTACAGGATTGGTGTGGTGGCTACAGGTTTTTATGTTGACTATAGGGTCATGTGGCATTGACCACGATGATTTACTTGAGGAGCACCCCTATTGAGGAGGCCACATGTGCCATTACACATTGCATACTACCTTAGACGTCTGTTGGCGGGCGAAATTGACCGCTCATCAACTAGAAGAGTAAATCCGGTCCAGGGTTGTCTGATTAACCCAAGCCGTTTGGATTGACTCACTCTAACGGGTTTAATGGCTCCGTTGGCCAATCTAAAGTCCTAAAGGAAACGAAAATAAATAAATAAAAGAAACGAAATAACTCACTAATTACTAATCACTAATATATATATATATGTGTGTGTGTGTGTGTGTGTGTGTACATCTACATATATATACAGTTTATTTAATAATATTTGTATGATAGTTCTGTTTATCTAATTCATAAATACAAGATATACAAATAATAAGTTTTAATCAGAACTCATAAAAAATCAAATGTATAATGGTTCTTTTGATGAAAGTAAATAAAGAAAGCAAAAGTACTATTTGTTTTTTTTGGTTTGTTTTTAATCTATATGCATTCATAAGATCAAATATTAAACTACTATTTAAACAAAAAAATGTAGACAGTGAAAATTATACTACATATAATAATTTTGATTATAGACAAGCAAATAAAAAAAGAACAGACTAACCTATTAATCACTTGAAGAGTATGCATCCAACTGTTTGCGTAAATCGTACATCATCCCATCCACGAGATAAATTTGTTGTGCATCTTCACACTGTTTGGGATAAACGTCAAACTGTACATTGACTAGTGTATTTAATTGATAAAACGATAGGACGCAAAATAATAACTGTGATATAATAGACTGCAAGTAATAACGCATAAGATAAATCCGACAGTTACAGCTTGCATTTAATCAATCGACATGTTTAAGGTAAACCTCATAATATGAATTGAATGATCATTCATTGTTTTTATAAAACTGAAGCATAAAATCGTGAACTGTAAAAGAATAACTATATTGACAACATAATAATCTACGAAGACGAAAGCTATCAACAGTCACTAAATCATCAAGATAAACAAATTAAAGACAACAACAACATTTACAAATGGCTAAAGCGTAAATGAAAATACTTGTTATGTCCAAATTCGAGTATAAGTTGTTCACAACTAGCCCCAGGCCAGGATGCCAAGATTACAAAAATAATGGGTTTATAAAGGCCTCAGAAGAGATAATTGTTTCCCCTTCTGAGATCAGATATTGATTACAAAAATAAAAGGGAGATACAACCACCCATATCATAATAAATCTTCTAAAGCTAACAAAAGTTCATTTCTGTTCATACAAAATGCATCAAAGATATGACTGGTAGGTCTCAAGGATGCCTCAGATCCATTGATAATCATGAACTCCTGAATATCCTAAAAGGAAAAGGAAAAATAGAAAGATTTAGATACATATTCAACCATTAATTTTCACATTTCGAATTAACATAACTGGCTACAGAATCTATGATTTTGTAGCTAGTTATTTTAGTAAGGGAAATCCAATTTATTTTCAGAACAAAGCAATCTAGTTTTAACAAATAATCATATTTTAAGATAAAGAATCATAACTCCAACTATGAGATCAAATCATATCAGACAACCTTGGAATTTACAATGGTTGGTGCAGCTTCAACATTTTTAAATACTACATTGCCTGTTGTCTTCATACGTTTTTCTTTTCCTTGAATAATAGACTCAAGCTTATGGTTTTCCTTCGTTAAGACATCGATCTGGTCAGTGAGATCCTTAACCCATGATTGTAGGATAGGGATATCAGTATAATATCTATCAATCCATGATAGTCAGACCTCACACTTCAACTGTGCGGTGGTTGCATGGGAAAAAACATTATTATGAACCGAAACATCTTCCACAGGGACAGTAGGTTCATTACCCAATTTAATACCAGAAAACTCTGCATTATGTTTGAGACAGGGAGGTAAATTGTCCACAAAGTTATAGGGTCGATCGAGATGTGGCTCGAACGTATGAGGGTCTTCTTCAGCGAGGAACCTATCGATTTTAGAGTCCGAACTCTCATGGACCTTGATCATGCTGATCAAGCTCGCATGGGAGTTCGACTTGTTACGAAGCCTCCTCGAAATCAGCCTCCCTGCTCTCTTATTCTTAAAATTTAAATCAGCATTGCTTTTAGATATCTTGCTTGTAGATTTCTTTAAATCTTTAACAGAGTCATAAAGATGTGTAGGATGCCCACAAGTCTGCTCTATAACCTTTGGATCGGGTAAGGGTTTGTTGTAGGAGGCTGAGACAAAGGCCTGGGTAGGTGAGAGGGGTGTTGTAGGGTAGACAAGGGTCTCTTCAACCACAAGTTTATCAACCTCCTCCATATCAGGGTTACCATAACCGTTTATGGTTATGAATGAATCCCAACTGTCATTCTGTAACTCCAATTGATGCACAAGCAAGATTTTTATTAAGCCATGATGGAAGAGGCTTGAGTCTGATCGTTGTTTCCTATATCTTTTTCCCATTTTATAAAGGCTCCTCAACAAATAATACGGCATGTTCAAGGGAAACCCCATAAAAATCATAAGCAAACGCAAATGGTACATAAACACAAGACCGAAATGTCCTTCATAGGTGACAAATTGTTTAAACACAGCAAGAAAATCGTGCCAGCGAGCTTTTAGTAAAGAGATGGGCATACCTTTGTCACATCATTTTATCTTCCCAGAGGTAAAGAGGAGACTCCAAGGAACTTCTTCCACTTTTGCATTTTTGAACCATCTTTGACCGCTTGCAGGGAGTCTTGTAGCTTGACTCAAGAAATCCTCTGTAACCTCAAGTTGGACATCACCCACCTTAGCTCTACACCCATCGAAGGAGAAAGCGAATTCTTGGGCAGTTTGTAAATTGAAACCCTGAAATTTTCTAAGAAAAATGAACCACCCATTACTCTCCAGATCTTCTCTGGCATCGTCATACAATACCAAAGTTTGAATGCCATTAGGTTCGACTCTCACAACATGAGCCATACTAGATGAAAGGGTAATCAATCAAACACATCGTACATGTAGGGTTTATGAGACAGAGCCATGCCACAAGCCTGAGAAACACCAACAGTGAGCGACGTATGAGAAAAAAACTCATAACGATAAGATGGGTGTTAATTGATATGCATGCGAAGAGGGTTTGCAAATCCCAAGGCCAGTCTTGGAAATGATGTCTAACTACAAATTGTATTGCCAACTGTCATAAAGCAAGCATTCAAAACAAAAATAAGTGCACGCACAGTGGGTTTGATCATAAGGTTTAGGGGAGGTTGAAAATCAAAAATCAAAGGCCTAGTAAAAAGGAAACGTATAACCAAGAATTAAACAAGAACCATACCAAAACTCAAATGGAAAAAAACCTTTGTCGATAGTCTATCAATCCCTAAGCATGCTTGGTGATCAAGAAATCAAAACAATGAGAATAGTTCTTCATGGCAAGGAACAAAGTTTCATTAATAAACTATAGAAACAAATTGCCTTTAATAAATTTTCAAATAGAATGGTAACACAATCGCAAGTTTTCATGCTTTCAGTCATGAACAAAGCATGAAAAAACAATAGGTAAAAGCGACAACTTACAACTGCCAATTCGAAAATTGCTCATGAAGAGTAATAAAAATTCATCCCCCAGTTTGGCAGCTATATAGATTGTTTAATTGATATGAAAAGTTAACAATTATGTTAGGCTAACAACAATGGCGACATGCTGGGAGAAGCAGTTATCTCTGTAATACAAACGAGTTCAGGTTAGAGAAATCTGAAAAAATTCAAATCGAAGAACAACTGAAAGGTTATTCGAACATCTTTAATAATCATGACACAGTCCAGTTTTAGATATCTTTCGTTTAAAAAGAACGAAATCTGGTGACAAATTTCACAAAAGAAGGCCACGACATTTAAGTTAATGTCTCCAATACTGTTGACAGGGCCACTGCTGCCAGCAGGCATTCATAGCCTCGACAGGGATGTCAATTAACCCGCTCTGACGTCTATATCCTGTCCAAGAAATTTCAAATCAGAACGAAGGACGCTTATGGTCAAAACAAGATTTATATCTGAGAATTTTCTTTTACCTGACATCGCTTCGCTGTCAGCGGGCCTGTTCAGTATCCCGGTGAAGTTGTATTGGCGTCATGCATGCATTTACCCGCTGCTAGCGTACCTATTCAGTGTCCCGACGGGTTTACAAACACTTCCCACAGCTCTCTGAGAGGTTATTCACATTTTGATATAGTTTTTTTTAAATATTCAACAGAGCAGGGTGACACTGAGAAAACTTCAGTTTTTTTATCACAACGTAATATTTCACAGGCCTTTAAATTTTTCTTGCTATCCTTCATCAAGATCTGAAAAATAGTTCATTAATAAAACTAATTTTCAAGAACAGGGAGACATCATTGAGTTACTCTCTTAAAGAGCAGGGACAGCGTAAAGAGTTTTAAAGATAATCATGAATACTTTCAAGTGAAAATTGAAACCAAGAAATCAACTTTCAAACAAAATATCATCTTCAACTAGACTACAAATTCAGAAACAGAGAGCAATTGATGCTCTGACAGCGTTTGACAGTTGTTTTCGAGATGAAGTATTTTGTTTTCTTTGTCTGAGCTAGATCATAGAACAGGCATGTTTGTTTTAAAAAATGAAAACAAAAACAAACCAGCAAGGAAAAACAAACAACAAGGAAATAAAAACAGAAAAATATTTACAAAAGGTGTATGGGAGAGTTTTCAGGTGAAATACCTTTTAAGAGCTTGGCCATTCACCGAGAAGGTGTCTGGTTGTCCCTTTAAATTCTGCAGGCGAAAAGAACTGGGACCTAGTTTTTCAGCGATCAAAAATGGTCCCAACCACAGGTTTTGAAACTTAGTATGTTCGCATTTCCCCTCATGAGGTTTGTCCCACTTAAGGATAAGATCACCTACCTCAAAATTTCTGTCAGGTGTAGAATTGGAATCGAACCAATTTTTGACAATGAGTTGATGTTGATCCAATTTTTGTTTCGCTTGAGCCCTTACTTCCTCTAATTTCAGCAAAGCATTAATCTGGCTTTCCAAAGGAGGACAGTCTTCTTCTTGAACCTTATGCGATAACTGCAGAGATGGAAGAAGAACATGTGGTGGAAGAATCGCTTCCCTACCGTAAACAAGAAAAAAGGGGGAATTACCAACAGCGATTTTAGGAGTTACCCTATCAGCCCAGATTGCATTAAATAGTGCATTATGCCAGTTTTTATGATTTTCGAAGACTGTTCTCTTGATGATCTTGATCGGGTTTTTATTAGTTGATTTAGCCAAACCATTGCCTTGGGGGTAATAGCTGGCAGAATACTTTAATTTTATTCCTTTTTATAAAGCGAAATCACTAATTTCGAGAGACGGAAAATAGGAGGCATTATCGAATACTAGGCATTCAGGAATACCGAAACGAGTGATAATATTTGAGTTCAGGAAAGATATTACCTAGTTGGTGTTTACCACTTTTAATGGTGCAGCCTTGGACCATCTGGTGAAATAATCTGTTGTTTTTATGATGTATTTATGTTGTTGTGCGGAGGTGGGGTTGATTGGGCCTATAATGTCAAGGCCCCATTGCTGAAAAGGGGAGTCTACCGAGACAAGTTGCAATGGAAATGTTGACTTTTGTACTCATCCAGAATCCTTTTTATAGATTACACACTTGTGGCATAATGCATGGGCATCTTTAAAAAGAGTAGGCCAGTAATATCCTACCCTTAATTCTTTGTGGGCAGTGGTGTCTCCACCGAAATGCCCACCGGCTTCCCCTCCATGTAATTCTAATAAGACTTTATCTGCTTCATCTTTTTCTAGACAACGCATAAGTATTCCATCAAAAATTTGGCGAAACAATATACCATTTACTAGCTGAAAAGAAGCGGATTTTAATCTTAACGCTCTCCTCTTTTTTGGATCAAGGTGATGGGGAGCTGATCCGTGAATTAGATAAAATTTGATGTCATCATACCAAGGACTAGTAAGGTTTTGTGTACAGCAGATTTGATTTTGATTGGGTTGATTTTGAATTAACATATCATTTTTATTCTATTGTTCTACAGCTGAATCAGCGACCAATTTACATAAACCTTGGCCTCTAACAATTTGTGTTGGAGTGATTTCAAGGTCATATTCTTGTAAGGATGTGACCCAGTTTTCCCTTTTTTCACCTAGTTCTTTCTACACTAACAAATTCCTGACAACAGGGTAAGGGACAATGATTTTCGTCCTAGACTTCAGTAGATATGATCGAAAGTGTTTTACTGCTTTAAAAACAGCATAAGCATGTTGATCTACTACTGGGTAATTAAGTTCTGCTCCCTTAAAGGCTGAGCTCATAAAGGCAATAGGAACTTCGTTGTTTTCAACATTCTTTTGGGTTAGCACAGCAGCATAAGATCGATCAGAGGCAAACGTGTAGAGAGTGAAATCTCGCAAAAAAACAGGGCTCATTAGGGAAGGAGCGTCTACTATAGCCTTTTTTATTGAGTCAAAAGCTTGACTTTCTAGAGGTCCCCAATGGTACTGTACATCCTTCTTTATCAAGTTCTGTAATGGCCTGACCACTTCTTTAAAGTTGGGGATGAACCTTCTAACAAAGTTTATCTGACCTAAGAAAGATTGCATGTACTTTTTGGAAGAGGGAGGGGGCAGTTTTGAAATGACTTGGGTCCTTTCAAGGTCAATGATCATCCCTTCATTTGATACAAGGAATCTGAGCAGCTTGCCTTGTTCTACTGCAAAGACAATTTTTTTAGGATTTAAAGAGATGTCATACTTACGACATCGTTGTAGAACAGATCTTAGATGAGCTAAATGATCTCCTTTATTTTTTTAGAAGACAGTGACATCATCTATATAAACCACTACCAATTGATTGATTAGACCACGGAAACTGATATCCATCGCTCTCTGAAAAGTGGCATCAGCATTTATGAGACCAAATGGCATGTTTCTATAAGCATAGGTACCCCATGGAGTACAGAAAGTGGTCTTCAGCTGGTCTGGGGGAGACATAAGGACTTGGTTATACCCTGAAAAACCATCTAGCAGCGATAATCTTTCAGAACCAAATACTTTTTGGAGGATCTGTTCCATGGGAGGAACAGGGTAGTTGTCTTTATCAAATGCTCGATTTAAATTTTGGAAATCGACACATAGTCGAATTTCACCACTCTTTTTCTTTACAGGGACAAGATTAGAGACCCATTGTGTATGTCTTACCAGGAAGATTATTTTAGCATTCAAGAGTTTGTTTAGTTCTTTCTTGACTGTTGGTTCAAGTTTTGGGTGCATCTTTCTTAACTTCTGTTGAAAAGGTTGGGTCTGGGGTTTCATGGGAATAATGTGTTGTATGATGTTAGGATTAAAGGTTTTTAGATTGTCATAAGTCCAAGCAAAGACATCCTTAAATTCCTTAAACAACTTAATAAATGTTGTCTTTTCTTGCTTAGAACATCCCATCCCCAAATTGATGCACTGTGGATTATCTTTAGTTCCTAAATTTACTTTTTCATGTGTCAAGGAAGAACTATTCGTTTTACAATTCACTGATTTTCTGAATTTATCATGCAAATCATAAAACCTTTCTAATTTTACCACAGATTTTGGGATAGAATTTACCAAATCTGATGTCGACTCCAGAGATCTTAGATCCGGTATTACAGTAAAATTGTGAAGGTCTTCGTCATGGGTACCTTCATCGATAATTGCGCCTTGGAAAGTATCTTCCATGTGCAGAAAACTGATGATATGTTGATCGTCATCGAAAACTCTCCAATTAGTGATGTTGTCCGGGACGGATGGTCTGAACAAAAACTCGACGAAAAACGCATTTGGAGAAAGGCCTTCTGTAGGAAAAAGTTTTGAGGCGACATTAGCTAATAAATCAGCCTCAGAATTATTCAATCTCGGAATAGAATTAATGTTAAATGCAGAAAATTTGTTCATTAAATTCCATACCTCAGTTTGATAGCTTTTCAGGTGTGGAGATAAACATTGAATAGAATTTTTTACCTGTCTAACCACAATTTATGAATCATCAAAGACTGTTAAATTATGAATCCTCAAATCTAGTGCTTTTCTGAGACCTTGCAGAAGTGCCTTGTATTCGGCCGTATTGTTTGTGCATTCAAATTCTAATCGGCAAGCGATCAAAGTTTTGTAACCTGCTGGATCAATGATCACACATCCTGCATCGGCTCCTTCTTTAGATTTAGATCCATCGAAGTAAAGAGACCAGATCTGATTTTCGTCAGGTGCATGTGACCACTGAGAGAGGGTTGTTGACTGTGTGCATGTCATAATTTCGGACTGTTGTTCAGGGTCAGTAACGGTAGAAGTTTCAGCCATGAAATTGCCGAAAAAAGTGTTCATCCTCTGCATTTCAGGTGAATTGGCGGAAGCAGTGAATGGTTCATTAGCATCATTTAAATCAGTTACCATGAACTTAAGATAACGCTCATGATTGACCTTGATTTTGTTAGGCTTTCCATTCTCGGGCAGCCACAAGTGAGACCAATCTGTTGTAAAATAACCGTATAGTTGTTCGGACCAGTATCTACTTAAAAATAAGCCATATACTTTGGGGATATCAAAGACAATAATATCAATAACCTGATGGACTTTAGGATTAGATGATAATCTGATAAGTACATTTTTTAATTCACCTATTACTTTAACACTAGTCTGATCAAGCTGAGTAATTTTCAGGCTGGAAGGTTGAACTTCACGATTGATTTTTTGGCAGACAGACCAAGGCATTACGTTTGACGATGCACCTAAATCTACCATACAATTATGTACATTCCTATTGAAAATTTCAAAAGTCAACAAAAAGGGTGGGACATTTCTGCGAGTATTAACAGTAGAAGTTTGTTGTTTTTTAGTCGCAGCCCCTGAAACTAGTTTATCTACATTTGTTACACTTTTTACAGCAAGGTCTATTTTATCAGAGGACTCTAGAGTCGTTTTAACGGAGACCTTTTGAGGTGTTTTGGGGTTGTTTTCAGCAAATTTGTTGTTGTTCGGATCGTTGTTTTTGTTGTTTTCTACAATATTCTGCAGCGTCTTTTGCAGAAGAAAAGGAAATTTCAATAATTCGTAAACAGAAATATTAGCTCTAAGTTTTTTGAGATCCTCAATCAAATCATACTCTAAACTTGGAGTTGTTGAATTATGTTTAGTTTCAATTGGTTTGGACTGTTTTTGAGGTGCATTAGTTCCAATTTCAGAAGAAGATTTATTTGTTGTTTTACTTCTGGTATCATAAGGATGCACTGTTTTGAAATTAGCTTGAAAGATGTTATCTGAAAAATGCCCAAAAATGTTGGGAGAGGATTCGTCTTCTTCCACTATTTCTTGTTCAGCCACGTCTTCAGAAATTTCGGGAGGAATCAAGTTATCATGGGCTTCTAAAATTGTTTGGATAGCAAACTGTAAGCTTTCTAGGTTTAGGCCTTCAGAATTTGAGTTAGGCCGGTTTGTGGGAAAAGGCTTTCTGAAAGGGGGTTTGTAAGGCCCTTTGCTTGAAGAAGCTTCTTCAGCTGATCTTCTCAAATCTATAACCTAGTTTGACAACTTCTGAACGACCTTGTGTAAATTGTCAAGATCAGAACCGTCTGATTGAGTTTTGGTTTGGAGAGGTCTAGGAAGAATTTTGATTTTCTTCTTGGAGGATGAGGTAGTCTCTGCCTCGTTACAGATATTGTCTTTTAGGCTGAGAATATCTTTCTCGATTTGACTCGCCTCCTCGAAGGATTCTAATAATGTTGCTTTCTTAGACCTTTTTACCCAGATTGCTATGTTTTGGTGTAGGGATTTCGTGTAGTATGCGACGATAAGATTTTCAGTAGGCATCAAATTCGTGGGGATTCGATTCTTTAATGTTAGAAACCTTTGATTAAAGTCTTTTATATTTTCCTTGGGGTTCATCTTTAAACTAGAGAGTTCCATAACTAAGACGTCAGGGGATTTGTCATCTCCGAATTTCTCAAGAAAACGGGATTTGAATCTATCCCAAGACACAATGGTGTGGGGTTGTTGGGCAAAGTACCAGGTAGAGGCATTGCCTTCAAAGGTGTACGGAAAAAGTATACATACTACGTCTTCGTGCTCAACACTACGGAGCCTAATGGCTAACATGAATTTTTTAATATGATCCTCAGCAATCTGCTTGGAATCTGGGTCAAATTTAGGGAGCCATTTCTCCGGATGTTTAGGCAAAGGATGTTGGGGCCCAGGTATGGCCACTGCATCTTGATCGAGCCAAGGTCTGGCGGGATTGTTCAGATTTTCCATAGGTGTGGGTGGTGTTGAAGGCTGAGATGAAGAACTGCCTTCGTCTGATGATTCTTCTCCTGAAGAAGAAGGAGATGAAGGAGGTGGTGATGATGGAATACCAGATCCTCCCGCTGTAGGAGTGAGGATGTGATCTGGATCTGGATCCGTAGGGTTTAGGGTCAGACCAGTGCCTTCAAGTTTCTCCCTAATATCAGAGAAGTTTAATGGTTGATTTAATGGTCGACCTAGTTGTCTAATACGGGCTAAAGCACTGTGTGTCCTTAGGAGGGATTGATGAACAATTTCTTGTACGCCGGCCCCTGGGGGGTTTGGTGTTACTGGTTCAATCGTAATCTGTGGATTGTCGTTTGATGTGGTTCTTGTTTGAGAGACAATGTTGTCTTCAGAATGATTTCTTGTTACTATAGGTGAGCGGGTAGGTGGGTAAGGAGTCTTGCGACCTCCACGTGCCATCAATAGTATTCAGACCCTCCTTCTAGCGTCATTTGTTGGTGGGCGAAATTGACCGCTCGTCAACTAGAAGAGTGAATCTAGTCCGGGGTTGTCTAATTAACCCAAGCCATTTGGATTGACTCACTCAGACGGGTTTAATGGCTTCGTTGGCCAATCTAAAGTCCTAAAGGAAACGAAAAAAAAAAAATGAAATAACTCACTAATTACTAATCACTAATATATATATGTACATCTACATATATATACAGTTTATTTAATAATATTTGTATGATAGTTTTGTTTATCTAATTCATATATACAAGATATACAAATAATGAGTTTTAATCTGAACTCATAAAAAATCAAATGTATAATGGTTCTTTTGATGAAAGTAAATAAATAAAGCAAAAGTACTATTTGTTTTTTTTGGTTTGTTTTTAATCTATATGCATTCGTAGGATCAAATATTAAACTACTATTTAAACAAAAAAATGTAGACAGTGAAAATTATACTACATATAATAATTTTGATTATAGACAAGCAAATAAAAAAAGAACAGACTAACCTATTAATCACTTGAAGAGTATGCATCCAACTTTTTGCGTAAATCGTACATCATCCCATCCACGAGATAAATGTGTTGTGCATCTTCACACTGTTTGGGATAAACGCCAAACTGTACATTGACTGGTGTATTTAATTGATAAAATGATAGGACGCAAAATAATAATTGTGATATAATAGACTGCAAGTAATAACGCATAAGATAAATCCGACAATTACAGCTTGCATTTAATCAATCGACATGTTTAAGGTAAGCCTCATAATATGAATTGAATGATCATTCACTGTTTTTATAAAACTAAAGCATAAAATCGTGAAATGTAAAAGAATAACTATCTTGACAACATAATAATCTACGAAGACGAAAGTTATCAGTAGTCACCAAATCATCAAGATAAACAAATTAAAGACAGCAACAACATTTACAAATGGCTAAAGCGTAAATGCAAATACTTGTTATGTCCAAATTCGAGTATAAGTTGTTCACAACTAACCCCGGGCCAGGATGCCAAGATTACAAAAATAATGGGTTTATAAAGGCCTCAGAAGAGATAATTGTTTCCCCTTCTGAGATCAGATATTGATTACAAAAATAAAAGGGGGATACAACCACCCAGATCATAATAAATCTTCTAAAGCTAACAAAAGTTCATTTATGTTCATACAAAATGCATCAAAGATATGACTGGCAGGTCTCAAGGATGCCTCAGATCCATTGATAATCATGAACTCCTAAATATCCTGAAAGAAAAAGGAAAAATAGAAAGATTTAGATACATATCCAACCATTAATTTGCACATTTCGAATTAACATAACTGGCTACAGAATCTATGATTTTGTAGCTAGTTATTTTAGTAAGGGAAATCCAATTTATTTTTAGAACAAAGCAATCTAGTTTTAACAAACAATCCTATTTTAAAATAAAGAATCATACCTCCAACTATGAGAACAAATCATATCAAACAACCTTGGAATTTACAATGGTTGTTGCAGCTTCAACGTTTTTAAATACTACATTGCATGTTGTCTTCATACGGTTTTTTTTTCCTTGAATAATAGACTCAAGGTTGTGGTTTTCCTTCATTAAGACACTGATTTGGTCAGTGAGATCCTTAACCCGTGACTGTAGGATAGGGATATCAGTATAATATCTATCAATCCATGATAGACAGACCTCACACTTCAACTGTGCGGTGGTTGCATGGGAACAAACATGATTTTGAACCAGAACATCTTCCACACGGAAAGTAGGTTCATTACCCAATTTAATACCAGAAAACTCTACATTATGTTTGAGACAGGGAGGTAAATTGTCCACAAGGTTATAGGGCCGATCGAGATGTGGCTCGAACATATGAGGGTCTTCTTCAGCGAGGAACCTATTGATTTCGGAGTCCGAACTCTCATGGGCCTCGATCATGTTGATCGAGCTCGCATGGGAGTTAGACTTGTTACGAAGCCTCCTCGAAATCAGCCTCCCTGCTCTCTTGTTCTTAAAATTTAAATCAGCATTGTTTTTAGATATATTGCTTGTAGATTTCTTTAAATCTTTAACAGAGTCATAAAGATGTGTAGGCTGCCCACGAGTCTGCTTTATAACCTTTGGATCAGGTAAGGGTTTGTTGTAGGAGGCTGAGACAAAGGCCTGGGTAGGTGAGAGGGGCGTTGTAGGGTAGACAAGGGTCTATTCAACCACAAGTTTATCGACCTCCTCCATATCAGGGTTACCATAACCGTTTATGGTTATGAATGAATACCAATTGTCATTCTGTAACTCTAATTGATGCACAAGCAAGATTTTTATTAATCCATGATGGAAGAGGCTCAAGTTTGATCATTGTTTCCTATATCTTTTGCCCATTTTATAAGGGCGTCTCAACGAATAATATGGCATGTTCAAGGGAAACACCATAAAAATCATAAGAAAACGCAAATGTTACAGAAACACAAGACTGAAACGTCCTTCACAGGTGACAAACTATTTTAACACAGCAAGCAAATCGTGCCATCGAGATTTTCGTAAAGAGATGGGCATACCTTTGTCACATCCTTTTATCTTCCCAAAGGTAAAGAGGAGACTCCAAGGGACTTCTTCCACTTTTGCATTTTTGAACCATCTTTGACCGCTTTCAGGGAGTCTTGTATCTTGACTCAAGAAATCCTCTGTAACCTCAAGTTGGACATCACCCACCTTAGCTCTACACCCATCGAAGGAGAAAGCGAATTCCTGGGTAGTTTGTAAATTGAATCCCTAAAATTTTCTAAGAAAAATGAGTCATGCATTACTCTCCAGATCTTCTCTGGCATCGTCATATAAGAGCAAAGTTTGAATGCCATTAGGTTTGACTCTCACAACAGGAGCCATACTGGATGAAAGGGTAATCAATCAAACACAGCGTCCAGGTAGGGTTTATGAGACAGAGCCATGCCACGAGCCCGAGAAACACCAACAGTGAGCGACGTATGAGCAGAAAACTCATAACGATAAGATGGGCATTAATTGATATGCATGCGAAGAGGGTTTGCAGAGCCCAAGGCCAGTCTTGGAAATGATGGCTGACTGCAAATTGTATTGCCAACTTTCATAAAGTACAAACCACGACTGAGCATTCAAAATGAAAATAAGTGCGCACATAGTGGGTTTGATCATAAGGTTTGGGGGAGGTTGAAAATCAAAAATCAAAGGCTTAGTAAAAAGGAAACGTATAACCAAGAATTAAACAAGAACCATACCAAAACTCAAATCGAAAAAAACCTTTGTTGATATAACTATCAATCCCTAAGCATGCTTGGTGATCAAGAAATCAAAACAATGAGAATAGTTCTTCATGGCAAGGAACAAAGTTTCATTAATAAACTGTAGAAACAAATTGCCTTTAATAAATTTTCAAACAGAATGGTAATACAGTCGCAAGTTTTCATGCTTCGTTTTCATGCTTTCAATCATGAAAAAAGAATGAAAAAACAATAGGGAAAAGCAACAACTTACAACTGCCAATTGGAAAATTGTTCATGAAGAGTAATAAAAATGCATCCCCCAGGTTGGCAGCTATATAGATCGTTTAATTGATATGAAAAGTTAACAATTATGTTAGGCTGCCAACAATGTCCCACATTTGCGAGGTGATGTCACACACATGAAGGTTGTTACTTCATGCTTTGTCCACTTCCTTGCTCTTGGGAGTTGGTTGGAGGGGTGCCTTAGTCCTTGGACCCTTGTTGACTTTCTCTTCACCCATTTTTGGGACATTGGCATGTTTTATGAGAGGGTGCACTTCTTCTAGGCCCTTTAGTTTTACATTTGGAACATTTTTTAGTGGGCACTCATGTATTGGATGATTTTGAGCATTATTTGTCCCCATTTGATGTACTTTTCCCATGGTTTTGACTTGGGCCAATGATTTTTGCTCAAGATTTTAAGCCTCCACCACTTCAATCCTCCACCAAAGGCAAGCTCATGTAAGGGAAACAATGAGGTTCTCCAACAAACAAGGAAGAGATTGGGGGATGAACAATGTGTTCAGACTTTCAAGGATAAAGGGATGCAAACTCAATATGAAGTGAAATTTCTCCAGAGTATATTTGCTCTCAAAAGTTGAATTCTATCCACCTCCACGGCTTGGATATGGCCCAATTTATAGCTTTCAAATGGAACTGAAGGGCCGATTCGGAATGTTTCCAGTATATGGAAGGTCAAAGATCATGGATCTCATGACGTGAAATGGAAACCTAACACAATTTTTAATTTTGGGCACAAAACCCGATGTACACAGGCTATAATGGTGCAACCTATGTATACGCATGTTGTCTAACTTGTAGGGCATGTGTATGTGGAAAAATATGTTTTTTTAACACTAGAAGGTACAACAAGGGACTTCAAGTCTGCATAGGGAAATGGAAAGGCCTTCTAACCAAGTTCCATGGGGTAACTAAAAAAATGCTATAACAGATGCCCCCTAATGTGTGAGGTTAGAGGAGTATCTGTGATGGTCGAAATACATTATAATTCCCAAAAGTGGAGTGATGGAGACTTAGATGTAAGTGCTAGATACTCATGAGAATATTACAATCCATAATGACTTTGTACGCATGGCTACCAATTTGAATTACACTGCAGATCCATGTGAAAATATACCAAACAGTTGTTCATGGCCATGAATAGGCAATACAAAGTAGACACATGCCATAGGTTTTCATAGTCACGAACAAGGCCCATTGAAAACTAGACTCATCAATCTGAAGATATCTATATATAATGGAGTACAATCTAATCTACCATGATATCTGAAGTCATATAGGTATTGGTCCAATGAACGACAGCAACAACTCAGGGAAGCTACTACTGTCAATTGAATGTCTTATACACGATCCGCCAAAGGCGCAATTCTACATTATGTGAATAGAGGAGTTGAAGTAGAACACATTGAGACTTTGCTTGATTATCGGTCATTAATGGATATCGTTAACAAACGCGATACAACATATCGATAATGAAAGTAGGTATCAAGGCATCGAGTACATTCTTACAAGTGTGAATAAATGTGTTGGGGTCGAACACTTGAATAATCCATCGACCAGGAGACATTGATATATTCCAAACTGTCAATGGTGGGAGAACCTGCCATTGATGATTGCAAGCCTCTAGGTACTCATAGGACTCTAGGCCTCGTTTCCATAATAGATGAGATGAAGTTGATGGAAGGAGACCCATTGAAAGGAGAGCATTAAGGCCTCTCTCATCAGTTGGCACAAGGTACAAAGCAATATCTTGATGATTTGGAAGAGCCCAGATGAAGAGGATGTTCATGAACCAACGACCATGTGCGTCTCTCACATGCACCAAATGCAAGTAGTGCATGAAAGAGACCCTTTGAATAGCATCCAATAAGGAAAATTACCGACAAAGGCAAGGAAACCGCCAATAAGGCTAATGGCATCCAAGACACTGCACGAATCCCATTTTGTGAATAGATATATTTTTGTCGAACACAAGGGAAACCCCCCAGTCAGGGACCAATGAAAGTAGGATCAAGGTGCATGGTAGGACTACAACTTCATGTAATTCTGAGACACACTGAGGGTGTGGCCGACATGAAAATTCAAGAGTTCTAAGAAATGGTCGACACAAGCTTATAGACTTCCTTTGAACAAGAGCATGATACAAGTGGATAACTCAAGCAGCATAGACTTTGATGATAAAGCTTTGTGATGTAGGAGGAATCAACGAACATCTTCATAGTTACTGGAAGAATAACCGGTCTGAGGAGTAAACTCTAAGTAATGAGCTCAGCTTCCTAAGGTCATAATAAACCCAAATTTTGGATGATAATAGATTCAAAAGTTTGTGCTTTGTTCAAAGGCGACATGACTGCTGCCAATATGAGATAATATTATTTTCCCACCCATATTTTTTTGTTTTTTCATAGATAAATGAATGTTATGATACAAGAGAGGAAACGAGTGTCGTGAGTAAGCAACTAGCTCCAAACAATGGAATATACCTATGCTCAATGCAAGGAAGTGCCTGTGGGACATGGACACTCGGGGGATTGTTTTCTCGAAGGGTACAGGGTGTCAAGTTGCAAAGGATATAAACAAGGCTCTGCTTGGCTAGTAACGAAAATTGTTAAGGTGATAGGCTTATAACAAGAAAGTGAGAACCAGAAATAGGGTCAATACTACAAGAAAGATAATGGAATGCAATTACAACTTAAATCCAAAGAATGTCCTTTTTTGTAAATTTAGTCCCCTAGGCCCAAAAAAGTATAAAACAATACCCAGGAGAAATATTCTAGCCAATGGCAACTAGAGTATTCCTTTTTCAAAATTAGTCCACTTGGTCTGAAAAGGGTTAAACTTACACCAAATAGACATCCTTTCAAATCCATTTAACGAGTTTGAAAGAGACAAGTTCACTCGACAATCTTTTCTCTTTTTTAGAGAGTCGAAAAAGAGCTTAACTAAGACTCAAGAATCTTGTTCTAAGCAGCATATCATGGTGGGGGCAGGGCTCCCGTGCAGGGCTTCAGTCGAAAGTTAGCAATTCATAGATAGCTGACACAATCTTGGGAAAACCCAAAACTTTCCAAGCCGAGGAGAATAAAATACTTGTAGAGGCTCCTTGCAGAGAAGGAAGTCGAGTCTCTACAAGATCATTCCAATCAAAGGAAACCATCCTAGGACTTGGAGGAAGCGTACTCGAAGAGAGTGGAATTCTTCATTGTTCAGAAGGTACAGGACTAGAAATGTTAAGGACATGATCAAAAGACACATAACCTCTCAAAAGAAGAGTGGGATTGACCGAAGATTGCATCGGCAATGTCATTTCCTTAGACTTGTCACTCTCCAAGAGAAGAGTGGGATTGACCAAAGATTGCATCGGCATGACCACTTCTTCAACCATTGATTGAATAGGATGTGAGACAACATGGTCAAGATATGCATCACTCCCAAAAACAAGAGTGGTGTCGATCGAAGATTGCATTAACACGATCTTTGGTTGAACAGGATGCGAGACAACATGGTCAAGAGATGCATCACTCCCCAAAACAGGAGTCGTGTCGGTCTAATATTGCATCGACATGACCGTTGTTTCAACCAAAGAAGGATTATAATGTTGGGAAACCAAAGAAGACTCAGAACTCGAAGGGCTATCAAACAAGGGTTGTGTTTCTTGTACCATAACAGTAGTAGGACACAAACGAGTTAGGTGATCTCCTTTGCAAAGTCTACAAAGGAACTTGGGCTTACGTCTAGGATTCTCAATCATATCAATGCCCCCAGCATGACTTGCAATGGTTTGTGACATACTCTTGGCATGACTTATAGAGTCTAGTAGCTCATCTCTAACATGACTTGCAGAGGTTGGTGATGAATCCTTGACACGACTAGCAGAGGTTGGTGATGTGTGTGCAGTGTGACTAGCAGTGACTAGAGTTGTGCCCTCAGCATGACTTGCAGCGGTTGGTTGCATGTCTTCAACATGACTTGCAAAGGTTGTTGACCTGTCTCCAACATGACTAGCAGAGTTTAGTGATATAATGCCAGTATGACTCGCAGTAATTGGACTTGTGCTTCCAGCGTGAATGGGGACAGTTGGTTGTGGCATTTGAGACCAAGGTTCCGGAAAAGACTGGTTTTGAGAAATTGCGGGCCAGGAAGGGTTCTGGTATGATCCATGGCCATGTCCGATAGGATAGTATCCTCCTCCAAACTGAGTCATAAAGAGTTTTAAGGGCATCATCACCGAGGAATCCGCTTGCGAAGAGAAAGCAACATGACAAGGGTTACTCAGGTGAGGATATATGTTTCCCCCAGATGAAGGAACTTCATGAAGGGGGTTGTTCATCTATAAAATTGACTCCCGGGGATGAAACACTAGAGGACAAATGGAGGTCCTCCATGGAAAAAGAGTTCGTAATAACTAACATAGAGGAAGGAGGATAGATGGATGGGATGTAATAAGTAGTGTTATCACTCCAAGATTCACCCCCATACTACAAATGGGAGTAATCTTGGTAACATACAAATTGATTTTATTTTGGTTTGAAATAAGGGATCAACAAGAATTTAAAGAAAGGAAAAGACAATAGATATCAATGCATATCAGTGATGGACCATTGGGCTATGGAGTCATAAACAATCTTCTCATTGAAGGCATTTAAGCTCCCTATCAAACAAAATATTTGTATAATGATGAAGAGAAGAATGAGAGAACTAAAATAAAGATGATTTTTTGCTAAGCAGAGATCCTCTCAGCAAAGAGAATTTAGATGTGTCTGAATAGTAAACAATGATAAATAGGCAAGCTTACAGTAGATCCTCTATTGCATCAAGAATCTATCAATTAAAGGTAAATTTTAATCCTTAAAATCAGCAATACATTCAAACAAGATGAAGAATAGAACAGAGAACATAGAAGACAAATCTAATGAAACAGCTCATATGAATCTTCAATAACATACAATTTATAGCTACATGCCCCTCTAGCTTACAAACTAAAATATACAATCATTCCATTACTCCTAACCTTCTTCGATATTGGGGCCCCTATTATATCATTCATCAGATGTATTTATAATCATAACAGAAGACAACGGCTAGGAGTGTGAGTTGGCCTTCTTATCCTAGGATTCTCCACAAAAATCTACGAGCTTAACATTTGTACCAACAGATCTAACAAACTGGTAAAATCAAGGAGCTTTTTGGCAACCAAACATGAATGAAATTTCTTGTTGTTTGGGCACCTCTTCTCCAGTGTCATGTGTCTTCTCTTGCCTGTCATGTTCCTTCTGTCAAAAGGAAAGTCTGGTCAGTATGGGCCTATAGGAAAAACTGCCCTCTGTGGTACTTCGAGCTAACAGTTTTATGTCTCTTCGGCTAGACCCTCCATGCTTTAAGGGGGTAGTCGATTGTTCAACCATCGGTCCTTCTTTCATTAACTAAATTCTCCTTGGGATCAGGACGAGGCTTAACACCTAGTTTGTTGCCACACGTTGCTCTTGGATTGGGCCCTACATAAGCACATGATTGTGGAAGCTGCCAAGTATAGTTTGGATCCACTCCGCTTCGACCCCCGCAATTCACCATCAACTGCCACGTACCTCTTCCTCTATACCATGGTTTCAATTGCGGGACCGCTCTAAAATTTTAACGTTCGACCATGTTTTGTCCCTGCAATGAAGTGTGGTCATCGATCTGTTGCAATGTGTGATCTGGGTAAACCTGCTATTTTAGTGCCCCTGCTAAAATTTATCCTTCTGCCAACTCCATAATCCTTTTAACCATGTTTATAGATGGAGCTAATTTTGGCGCTTGGGAGTTTTGAATGCCGAGCAAGAATATCTCCTGCGGGATGATCTCTTGAATCTAACATGGTGGCCTGACATCATTGTGTTTTCATAGCTACTGATGGATGAGCGCCATGTGTGGCACTTCGAGCTTTAGGAGTTCTGGATTGTGAAGCATGAAAAACTCCCATAGTGGTACGGGCTCGGAGTGACGTGGCCACCTGACGCTATATGATGTCACAACTACTGATGGATGGTCGTCATGTGTTGAGTTGAAAAACACCCATGGAGTGGTAGGGCCTGAAGGGATGAGGCAACCTGACGTCACTTCGGGACTTCGGCTCTTCGAGACTTCAAGATGTTTGGGTGGAAATATCCCGAAGTGACTTTCTCTCGGTTGACATGGCAGCCTCTCTTTACTTCAGGACTTCGGGCTTCAGGAGATTTTAAATGAGGGCATGAATATCTCCCGAAGTGACTTTCTCCCAGTTGACGTGGAAACCTCTCATTACTTCGGGACTTCGAGCTTTGGGATCTTTTGAACGCGGGCATGAATATCTCCCAAAGTGAGTTTCTCCCGGTTGACGTGGAAGTCTCTCGTTACTTCAGGACTTCGGGCTTCGGGAGCTTTTGAACACGGGCATGAATATCTCCCGAAGTGACCTTCTCTCGGTTGACGTGGAAGTCTCTCGTTACTTCGGGACTTTGGGCTTCGGGAGCCATTGAACGCGAGAAATAATATGTCCTAAAGTGACTTTATTCCAGTTGACGTGCCATCCTCTCGTCACTTCGGGACTTCGGCACTTCGGGGCTTTTGTCTAGTCCTTAATCCTTGCATGATTTTGAAACTCTGAATGCACAAGAGTTGTTAATCTAAACTACACATGGGATCTCCACTGCTGAAAATTGAACCTACCTGTTTTCTTGTATTTCAAGCTCGAAATGGACTGCTCTGAATGATGCATTTTTCTCATAGTTTTTCACTGCACATACAACAAACTTGACCGGCCTGACTTTATCAACCATAAGAGGAAAAACTTATAGGAAGGTATGCAAAAAAGAGTGAGACTCGGCAGAGGTGTATACCTAGGTCTTAACAATAACTACATATGACCCATGTAAACTTTGTGTGCTAACATTTGGCTCCATAGGGGATTGCATGCTCCCTTTGAGATGCCAAGAACAAGCAACTTCAATGTCTTATCCATTGGGCTATGGAGTCATCTGTGTAAACAACCTCCAAACACTGCTAACAATTACCACTTATTCAAGAAAACTAAAAGACCCACTCAAAACTAAGGAAAGCAAGGCTTGGGAAGTGAGCTTATTACCTACTACAAACTTGAAGGAAAGCAAATGCTCAGAAGCAAGCTTATTTCCTACACTACCCTACCTCTAACCAAGTATGCAATTTGGTCAAGTAAAAGCAGATTTCCACAGTAGCCATTCAAGTAATTTCAAGACTGAGATGATCTTGTCTCTATCATTGATCAATAGATAAAAACAAAAATATACTAACAGTGATAGAGAATCCTTTTGAAAACCATACTCACCCATGAATGCAGGTGAAATGAAATCTAAGAAACTTCACTCCAACAAAGCTACAAATGAATCTTTGAAACCAAGATTAGAAACATGTTGATCCTTAGGAAAAAACTGCTCATCCATGAATGCCTCTTTGCTTGAAAACTGATAACCTTCTTGATTTTTCATAAGTAGATCTTGGTCATCGGGGGAGACAACTTCTTCTTTAAAATAATGATCACGAGATAATTGCACAACAGAATTTAAATCATACTAATAATGCTCAACTAGGAACATATGATTATCTATGCAATCATATGCTACCTCATGCTCAAAATATTTCAGAAACTAATCATAAACATGACATGCATCCATGTCTATAGGAAAATCTTAGCATACTGAAGAATTTGGGTTCCAAATGTAAAACATACTTACAACCTTGGTATTGTTCTAGATATGACTCATACTCATTGTCTTTTTGCTGCATATTTGAAATATCTTAGCAGTCCTCTTGTTGTTCATCATGTGCATGCAGATTTTCAAAATATACTCGATCTCAAATCTTCTATCTAGCACGGATGTTCTGCTCGACTTCTTCATCATCTTCAAATAAGCATTTTAAGGATGAATATTTCCTTTCTCTCAAGAGAAGGACAATCTCTGAATGTTGAGCCATAACATAGTATACCATGGAAGCAGTCTCAAAAGGTTGTATTTCTACTGGCATGTTATGATAAACATTGTAAAACATCTTGTTGAAGACATCCAAGGCTTCCTCTTCCCCTCTCCTCAAAGCACAAAAATCAGCCAAGTACTAATCAAGAGACTTGTTCTCACGCAAACACTTTAAAAATGAATTGTACAACTCAATCCAAGAACTAATGGAATTAGCTCTCAAACCTTTAAACCACACAGCAACATCTATGAACAAAGATTTGGAGAACAACCTCATAATAACATCATCATGTACTATCTCAAACTGATAAATAAATTTCTCAAAGGCCTCCAAATGCCTCTCAGATGTAGCATGATCTTCTCCAGAGAACCAAGGAAGATACTCAAGGAAATCAAGAGGATAAATATGAAGGTGATATGGAAGCCTTAAAGGTTTAAACATCTTGTCTTTGATTCTAGTTTGAAAACTAGTCGGTTGGATATGAAGTTTAACAAGTTGAAGGCAGGGTTCAACAATAACAAAAGAAGGTGATTAGATAAGAGAATGCTTTGAATCAGTTTCAACCTCCTCAAGCTTACAAGGGTGATCAAATTCAAGAGGGGTTTCAATATAAAGCTCATCCTTATGAATAGGCTGAGGTGAAGATACAAGATCAACATCTACAACACAGGCAGAAGGCAGGTCTTCTTCTTCCAAGGATAGATATATAAAGGAAGGTTGATGATCATGTGAATAAACAAAGCATAGGATAATCCTCTTGATATATAAATGGAAAGAGAGAAATGAGCCGATAAAGAAAAACAAGAGTTCATGGAGAAAGCTCATAAGCTGATACCTGGTCATCCCCTTTCATATGGTCATCTTTTTGTCAACAGGATCTCCCCAGTGGAGTCTTTGATTGTGGAGTCGCTAGGTAGATAATTACAGCCAATTTATGTGTCTGTCTCTTGTCTACCATCAAGAGTTGGATCTATGTCATTCTTCTAGGGAAGATATATTCACTTTTGTCCCCGGCAATGGCGCCATTAATGTTATCACTTCAAGAGTCACCCCCATACCAAAAATGGGAGTAAGCTTGGTAACATACCAATTGATTTTATTTTGGTTTGAAATCAGCTATCAACAAGACTTTAAAGAAAGGAAAAGGTAATAGATATCATTGCATATCAGTGATGGACCATTGGGATATGGAGTCATAAACAGTCTACTCATTGAAGGCATTTAAGATCCCTATCAGACAAAAGATTTGTATAATGATGAACAGACGAATGAGAGAATTAACATAAAGATGAATGTCAGCTAAGCAAAGATCCTATCTACAAAGAGAATTTATATGTGTTTGAACAGTAAACAATGATAAATAGGCAAGCCTACAGCCGAACCTCTACTGCATCAAAAATATATCAATCAAAGGTAAATTTTAATCCTTAAAATCAGCAATACATTCAAACAAGATGAAGAATAGAACAGAGAACATAGAAGACAAATCTGATGAAACAACTCATATGAATCTTCAATAACATACAATTTACAGCTACATGCCCCTTCGGCTTACAAACTGAAATATATAGTCATTCCATTACTCCTAACCTCCTCCAATCTTGATCCCCCTATTATATCATTCATCAGATGTATTTATAATCAAAATAGAAGACAACAACTAGGAGTGTGAGCTAGCTTTCCTATCCTAGGATTCTCCACAAAAAGCTACAAGCTTAACATCTGTACCAACAGATCTAACAAACTGTTAAAATCAAGGAGCCTGTTGGCAACCAAAAATGAATGACATGTCTTGTTGCTTGGGTGCCTCTTCTTCAGTGCCATGTGTATTCTCTTGTCTGTCATGTTCCTTCTGTCAGAAGGAAACTCTGGTCAGTATGGGTGTGCAGGAAAAAATGCCCTCTTTGGTACTTTGGGCTGACAGTTTTATGTCTCCTCGTCCAGACCCTCCATGCTTCCATTTAAGGGGGTAGTTGATTGTTCAACCATCGGTCCTTCTTTCATTAATTGATTTCTCCTTGGGATCAAGATGAGGATTAACGCCTAGTTTTTTTCCACGCACTACTCTTAGATTGGGCCCTATATAAGCACATGATTGCGGAAGCTTCCAACGACGGTTTGGATCCACACCACTCTTACCCCCGCAATTCACCACCAATTTCCACATACCTCTTCCACTATACCATGGTTTTGATTGTGGGACCACTCTAGAATTTTAACGTTCGTGCATGTTTCGTCCCCGCAATGAAGTGTGGTCGTCGATCTGTTGCAATCTTCAATCTGGGTAACCATGTTATTTTAGTGCCCCCGCTAAAATTTATCTGTCTTCCAACTCCATAATCCTTTTAACCATGTTTAGAGATGGAGCTAATTTTGGTGCTTGGGAGTTTTGAATTTCGAGCAAGAATATCTCCCGGAGGACGATCTCCTAAATATTATGTGGTGACCTGACGTCATTGTGTCATCACAGCTACTGATGGATGAGCGTCGTGTGTCTTCGACACCTTGGGATTTAGGAGTTTTGGATTGTGAATCATGAAAAACTCTCGAAGTGGTACGGGCCCAGAGTGACGTGGTGGCCTAATGCTATATGATGTCACAACTACTGATGGATGAGCACCATGTGTTGAGTTGAAAAAAAACTGTGGAGTGGTAGGGCTTGAAGTGACGTGGCAGCCTGACGTCACTACGAGACTTTAGCTCTTCGAGACTTCGGGTGTTTTGATGTAAATATCCCGAAGTGACTTTCTCCCGGTTGACGTGGAAGCCTCTCGTTACTTCGAGACTTCGGGCTTCGGGAGCTTTTGAACACGAGCATGAATATCTCCCGAAGTGACTTTCTCCCGTTTGATGTGGAAGTCTCTCGTTACTTCGGGACTTCGGGCTTCAGGAGCTTTTGAACACGGGCATGAACATCTCTTGAAGTGACTTTCTCCTGGTTGACGTGGCAGTCTCTCGTTACTTCGGGACTTTGGGCTTCGGGAGATTTTGAACGTGGGAAATAATATCTCCCGACGTGACTTTCTTCCGATTGGCGTGGCAGCCTCTCGTCACTTCGAGACTTCGGCACTTCAGGGATTCTGTCTAGTCGTTAATCCTTGCGCGATTTTGAAACTTCGAATGCACGAGAGTTGTTAATCTAAACTGCACAAGGGATCTCCATTGTTGAAAAATGAACCTGCTTGTTTGCTTGTATTTCAATCTCGAAATGGACTGCTCTGAACGTTGTATTTTGCTCATATTTTTTCCTTGCGCATACAACATACTTGATCGGCCTAACTTCATCAACTAGAAAAGGAAAAACTTATAGGAAGGTATGTAGAAAAGAGAGAGACTCGGCAGAGGTGTAGACCTAGGTCTTAACAATAACTACATATGACCCATGACAACTTTATGTGATAACAAGTAGAATGACCACCCATTTGAGTATTTTCTCCTGGAAAGTGAAGCTAGGATTGGATCCATAGGAAAAAATATTTTAACCTCCTACTATAAGAGTTGGTTGAGGGATATGAATCCCACCAAATGAAAAGGGAGAATAAGGAGGCATCATGCCTCCATACCCAAAACTAGGATTCACATAAGGCAATGAGACAGAGGATGGCAAGTGTGAAGACATGTCTATCATACCAAGAGAAAAATGATTAGAGGCCCAAGTTAATGGCTAAGTATCACGATTCGGCATGCCACTCAGAAATACAAAAGGATTCGTCCCCATGGAATGAGCAAATACCATGGGTGGGGTAGCACTAACTGAGGGAGTCATGGGGGATCTACTAACCATAATAATGAAAACTCACGACACAACACAAAATTCTAAGGCCAACTAGTAATTAGAGAGCACACCAAAGTAAATAAAAAATTCCAATGCACACAAATAAGATATAATGGTTGAAAAGGGACCTCCCTCACTAGAGTAGGTATGTCTCACCCAAGAGGGGTCTGAGAATCCCTTCAAAAGATTGGAGGTATCAAAATTATTTATAAGATCCCTCTTGGGCTTAACAGCGCAGTCGATCAGATCCCCCCAGAGAGTAAATCCTCCATAAAGGCTATGTGTTGTCCGACCCTTATCTGACTCAAGGTACCTACAGAATAACCCCTGCAAGTAACCTATGTGGCTACCTATTTCAAGCAACTAGAGCCACCACAATATAACCAATGCACAGGTGAACAATCTTAAGTCTTGTCCACCATATGGGTAGGGTAACAAAGCTTGAAATCTTGAAAGCAGTGCCTCTCACAGAGGTAAAGGTACTAACAAGACCCCCATATACGAATGAAACCACAAAAATATCTCTAACGCTAGGAAGGTATTAGAGGGCTATCTCTGCAACCAACTTCACGTGACCTCGTGCTTAACTCCAATGTGAGCGGAACGTCCTGATGTCATTAATTACATAATGGATTTCACCACTCCCTGGTCAAACACATATGTTTAGTCTAATAGCCTTCGAGAAGTTTACTCATGAAATCCTATTCCAAGGCCCTATATCCTATGCTTGTTTGTGTACTCTGAAAAATAAAATTGTTTCTAATCAATTTTAATTAATCAATGTTACTTTTAATGGATTTTGTTTACTCAAGAGATGTGGTCATGAAACTGATGATATTATGACTCAGCATATAAAAGAAATGAATATAAACATAGTGCTAAGTCTTAATCTTAAATTCTCAAAATATGGTAAGTTTTTCAAATGCAACTCTACAATCTCAATAAGATGAAATATTTCCACATATGTCAAGATCAATACTCAATAACCAAAAGAGAAAATTCCATAATGCAAAATGAGTAAATTTTTTTGTATTTTCGATATAAATAAATGAAAATGCAAGGACTGAAAAGCAACTTGATATATAGACCCTACTGCAAGAAAAAAGAGACAAGCCAAGCAAGTTACCAATAAGAAAACACTCAAACCAAGATGCAAGGACAAACAATGAAAAAATATGATAAGAAAGAAAAACCGCCCGAAAATTCAACAATAATAAGGTTTCCTATTGCTCTGTAGGCACTCAATAGCTAGAACAGAGACCCAAGAAGACTCAGCAACCATCAAAAATCACCTAGCAAACACCAAACTCAGCCAAGAAGCCTAAAAAGTTTATCTACGCAACTATTTGAGGAAAACTCGTGTATGTGCACGCCCTATAGAAAGACAGCTTGTGTGTGTACGTGTATGTCAAGTGAAAACCCACGTATATGCATTAAAACATTGTCAGGGAAAGGATTAGGCAAATAAAACTCAAATGCAAAGTAAAAATAGGTTTTCAAGAAATCGAGTGACAAGGAAACTCAGGCTAATGGAGAGAAATTCCTGGAGAAAAACACTCAAAACCCCAAACATAAGATTCAATCCCCAGTATGGTCGCCAATTCTGTTACGAGGAAAATCACTTTGTGGCATGGGTTAAACCGCAACAGATAGAATGACACGTAGAAATCAACTCTAATCCCAAGTATGCTATATAAAAGAAATGCTAATAGGACAATATCAAAAGCCTACCTCGTCCGGATGTTCGATGAAGACCACCATTGAGCACGCAACTCAAAGCTTTATACCTGCAACTTGTCCTCAACAACCAAGATACACAAGCATATGGGGATACTATATAATGTTAGCATATAAAATAGCATAATCCATTAACATTCATAACAAATACGCACATCAAACAATAATTCAAATATTTGCAAGATATCAATTCGACGGGAAAATAGTATTTCTATTAAAAATTATCAACAGAAGTGTACAAGTGACAAACTTTTGTGTCGGCACACATCGGAACCGAGAAACTAAGTCCCTCTAGTTAAGCCTCTACCACTTCAATCCTCCACCAAAGGCAAGCTCATGTAAGGGAGACAATGAGGTTCTCCAATAAATAAGGAAGAGCTTGGGGGATGAACAATGTGTTCATACATTCAAGGATAAGGGGATGCAGACTCAATGTGAAGTGAAATTTCTCCAGAGTATCTTTTCTCTCAAAATGTGAATTCTCTCCACCTCCACGGCTTGGATATGGCCCAATTTATAGACTTCAAATGGAACTGAAGGGTTGAGTCGGAATGTTTCCAGTATATGGAAGGTCAAAGATTATGGATCTCATGACGTGACATGGAAACCCGACACAATTTTTAATTTTGGGCACAAAACCCGATGTATGCGAACTGTAATGGTGCAACCTGTATATACACATGTTGTCTAACTTGCAGGGTTTGTATATGTGGAAAAATATGATTTTTTAGCTCTGGAAGGTACAACAAGGGACTTCAAGTCTGCATGGGGAAATGGAAAGGCCTTCTAAGCAAGTTGCATGGGATGAGGAAAAACTTGCTATAACATGTTTGACCTTGCTTCATCCTTTAAATCTAGATTGCTTGGATCTTAGAGGTTTTCAATGACATATTTACTAATACTTGGATATCACACATGTTAATTTTCTCTTCAAGGAATATTTTCATTGTTAGAATATACTAGGGTGTTGATCTAGTTTCATTTCTTAATTATTTTTTATACAACCCTAATACATCTAAGGCACCCTTGAAATTATTGGTGCCTTGTTGTGGGCCGCCTCACTTGATGCTTGGAACATGTGGTTTAAACTTTAATTATAATCATTCATCAAATAAATTGTGCAACATTAAGGCATGTTTAGGATGTATTCACTCACGAAAGGGAAAACGATGAGGAACTAAGTGGAGCAATTTGCATCTTGTTGATCTAAAACTCAATTTATTTTCTGAATACATGCAAGTTATATTGATGGTCTAGTTTGGACAAGGGTTAAATTTCATGCTTTTCACATAATTCTAGCAACGTTTTACCGTATCCTTGCTCTAGATTAACCTTGAGATCAGATCAGTGCAAAAAGAGGCCCAACAAACTAAGTAAAATGCCAAAATAGTGTCCTTTACTTTGTTGTGTTTGAGGGTTTATTCATTGGTAAGATTTCTAAGTTTAAGGTTCATTTAGTGTTGGTGATATATGCTCAAATACACTTAAGAAATATTGTTGGCACATTACACCTTTTACACAGTCTTACTCTTCTACTATGACCAGCACTTGTGGATATTTTTTTGGCTTTGTTCTATAATTGAAATATGGAATAAACATATGGTAATAGAACATTGTGGACTACGCTAAATTATTTGGTTTGAACAAGGATAAATCCTATCATTAATGTTCTCTCATGTTATATTGGCTTGAAAACTAAACAAGGAATTTTATCTCTACTTATAACATGAATGTGACAAGGCACATTGTTATTTGTATATTTATCTGTTTGATGTCATGGTCACACAATTTGAGGGCATTTGTTACAACACTAGTGTTTCTCTATGGTACATGGCATAATACTCACAAGGAATCTCATTGTTCAAACAAATATATATATAACCTTGCAATCTAACCATTGAATATTTTTGTTGGTACATTCGCATGATTGTTTTCCCTTGAGAACATTTATGATGGTATTGCCCTTGTTTTGATATTAACACATAATGATACTCTGTGATATATTCTCTTAAATATGTTTGTTTCACACTAGTTCCTTTGTTATACATTGGAGCAATTTATTGCCTGACAATATCTATACATTGAGCACAGATCTGTCCTCTTTTCATTGACTTTAAGACAACTTAATGGATCAATATAATCTTGTTGCCCTTATGGTTTTGAAAACAACAGTGCATACAATATTTCCTTGTTCTCATAATTACAAGTTCATAGGTTCTTAGGCATACAATCTTTGGATGATGATAATGGTTCCTAATGCTAAATGACATGGTGAATAATGATACACATTTTTATTGATAACTTTGGTACTTTACTTTTAACAAGGCATACACTTCATGTTTCTAAGCACTTTTGAATGAGAACTATTGTATAAGTCAAATATTTCATAAGCTTATTCATAATTGACCTTTTGGAATTTTCTTCACTCGTACCTAGATGTGCCTTACCCTTAAGAGTGGATAGTATTGATCTTTCAAAACCCTCAGTCAAACCGAGTCTTAAAGATTCCCCTCTCAACTCAACAATCAGACTTAGTTTGACCCTCTAAGAATACCCTCCTTAGATTAGGAGCCATAGACTTAAAGTGAAGAGGCAAGGCCACTGAGGTGACAGTGGGTGACTTGTCTATCAGTTTCCCATGAGTTCTCATGCGCAAGGCAAGACTTTCACTTTAGCAAGAGGTTGAGCAGTAACATTTTGGCACTGTTGTCAGGGAGAAAGTCCACTTTCCAAGTTTAGAATTAGTGGATTCAAGTTAATGAGCCTTGGATAAGCTTATCTGGCGACTCTACATAATGAACCCATGCCTAAGAGATATTCCATAAGGGGATAATCTCAAGGAACTCATCGTTTGATCCAAGAGCCTAAAAGATACTTTTACCATCAAATTCATAGGCTCAAGGAATCCCCTATATTTGAAGACTACCTAGACTCTCTCGTTGTTGAAGACCTCCAATATATGTTTGAGAGTGTTATTGAACAACCAAATCAAGTCAAGTCAATTTCACAAACATTCAAGGCTACCCTCATGACATCCCTGAGAAATCTATTGATAATTTTCCAACTTTTCAAGGGAATAATGATGTATCGGGAATAGATCATTGGAAAAAGTTCAAAAACATGGTCAACAAGTTTGCTCCAAATCACGAGGATATGGAAATGGGGTTATTTTCACTTTCCTTAGAAAAATATGCTTCAGATTGGTTCATACCCTTACCTGCAAATGGCATTAGCAAATTGAATGAATTAGAAAATGTTTTTATGGATAAATGGGACGAGAAAAGCGACAATAGACACTTGTTGGCTACCCTTATTTTAGCCAAGAAGAATGAAAGAAAGACTATAGAATAATTCAACAAGAGATTTACCTAGATTGCCCATAAATTAAATCAGAATATCAAACCCCCAGAACAGAAAATTTTCATATGCTACTTGGATTCTTTTGATGGAGACATAGATTTTCATTTGAGACAACAAGATCCCCAAAGCCTTGCAACTGCCATCAAGGTCAAGAAGAATTTAATTTCCTCTAGAAGACTCAACCAAGCAAACTCTTCTAGTACTAAGAGTGAGCCTAAGAATTATATTATCAACGTTACTAGTTCTTAGAATGAGATGATGACTTTATTAGTTGATTCTATGAAGAGGATGGAAGTCGTTTTTGCTAAACAAATAGAAACCCTCCAATAACAAACCATGTTATATAGAACAAGATACTCCTCTTGGAAAGGCAAGCCCAACAAAATAGATTTCAACCTAGAGGGAAAGGTGGTTGGGATAGACCTATACAATCTCAACATGATCAAGATAAAAAGGTTCCCAACTCGTTAGAGGAAAATAATATGATTGACCAAAGGGTTTCACCATGGTGTGATTCTTGTAATTTCCCACGTGACCAAGAAACTTATGTGATTGATAATATTTTTTCTCAACTGGTGAATGAAGAATGTCCAAGTGACTTGAACTACTTTGTGGGTGAATTTCTTGATATGATAAATAATGTATCCAACCCTTCGAGTGAGCAGATTAAAGGAGCAAAGGATCTTGACAAACATACCATTGCTAGAGATATGCCCCCTAAGCCATCTCAAGATAAAATAAGAAGCAGGATTTGAGAGAAAGATTGGGTCACCTACCAACAAAGAGGTAGGAAAGACCAACCACAACTTCAAGATATTCTAACTAAACAACCCCAAAGTACACCTACTCAACAACCTGAAAGCCCTCAAGACCCACAACTTCAAAGGGTCTCAAGGGATAATCAAGCAATTCAACCAACAAAGGGCCCAAGTGATTTTTCAATGATGAACATGTCAAAAGCCACTTGTGATAATATCAACATCGATTTAAATGTCTATTTTTCTAAATCTCATATAATAATCCCTTTCTTCGAATTTGTTAAGATACCGTCGCAAAGGGAAAAAATAGGGAAATTTTGGGATTTGGTGAAGAAAAAGAGGAATCTTCTTAAGATGCCACAGTTATCCTCCAAACCACATATAGAGGATGCTCAAATGGAAAGAATGACCCTTTTTACAAAAGTGTATGTTAGATTTGAGGGAATCCATGAACATTATGCCCTTAAGGGTCATGGAACAATTGGGTCTTAAAAGCACTAGACCTTACAGGAATGTATGTGCCATGGACTCTCGGGAGGTAAAGGTTTTCAACATAATTAAGAATTTGGTGGTTCATTTGGTTGTTCATCCATACATCATTGTCTTGATGGATGTTGTAGTTATCGACATTCTGGATTCTTGGGGAATGTTGCTTTGTAAAATTCATTGCTAATCTAGGTGGATAATTACAAATGGATCTTTCACATGCCATCATTCCTACCCAAGAGGGTACATTTGTGACTTTGTATAGGGATTAGTTTAGAAGATATCACATAGAGGACCCTAAGGAACCATTTATGAATTTGTGTATACTATGGATGACAACATGGGTAGCTATGCAATCCTTTTCCACTCTGTATCCCCTAAACTTAACAAAGAATAGAATAAGGGTATAAATGATGAAATTTGGACCATTTATTTCAATGGAGCTTAGTCCCAATCAGGAAATGGTGCTGGAATTGTTTTCATCTCTCCTTGAAAATAAAATTTGAGCTTCTCTTATAGATTAGAGTTTGAGGCTACCAACAATGTTTCCAAATATGAAGCCTTGCTCCTTAGCTTTGAATTAGCTAACAAAATGGGTAATTAATTTATTAAAAGCTTTTGGAGATTATGAGCTTATAATATTCCAAGTCAAAAACAAGTATTCTGTGAAGAATGAAAGGTTAAAATGATATAAGCTACCTGTGTTAAGTCTCATTGATCATTTTGAAGCTTTCTCACTTAATGTCATCCCAAGGGAACAAAATGATTTAGTCAATGCTTTAGTTGTTAACGTTTCTTCCAGTTAATCGATAGACATTACTACACCTAGTGAAATTAAGATGGACATTCTCTAGAGGCCTTCTATTCCAAACAACTATGATCATTGCTAAGTTTTTGGTGATGACAAACAAGTGGAAAGATTATTGATGAATGAAGGATAGTTTGCTAACAATAAAATTGATTGTGATGGCCATACTAAAATTTTGGAAGTTGACGACTTAACTTGAAGCAACAAACTCCTGCAAGGTTTAGTACCCTTAGAACAATTTTTTGACAAACATGACATCCACAAGCAAGGGGTTAAACAAACCAGGCCATAAAAATATGTAGAAATCAACATTGGTTCTAATGAAGGCCCCAAATTGATCAAGGTAGGAAAGGGTAGTTTCATGGAGGAAATAAAACAAATTCAATATCTCATAAGGGAGTATCAGGATGTGTTTTCCTGGTCTTATGATGACTTGGAGGCTTACAATGGATACATCATTTAACATGGCATCCCCCTCGAGGAGAATGACAAGCCTTTTATGAAAAAGTTGAGGAAGATTAATCCTAAGCTTATTCCTTTAGTCCAAATGGAATTAGAGAAAATCCTTGCTACTAAGATTATTTCCCCAACTAGACATTCCTCTTGGCTAGCGAATTTGGTGGTTGTGAGAAAAAATACTGGTGAGATTGGGTTTTTCTTGATTTTAGAAATCTCAATCAACTATCCTTGAAGAACAATTACTCTAAACTTGTTGCAACAGGTGACAGGTGCAGAGATTCACTACTCCATGGGTAACATATAAGTATCTCCCAATGATATTCAGATTAATGAAAACGGGATCTACTTTCCAAAGAGAAATGGATTACGATTTCAAGGATTTGATCGGAAAAATCATAGAGATATACTAGGATGACTTGATTATTTTCTCAAATTATATGAAGGACCACATATTGATCGGGATTATTTTCAGCACGAAATGAGAGCGGAGATATAATAAGGAAATATACTAAGATATTGAAAGAGATCCAATAATATAATAGAGGTGCATCATGTAATGTTCTTGACTTGGCTAGTCTAGGAAACGTTGCTAATGTGTGTGTAGGATCAATCGTCTACAACATAAAAATGATCATACAAATAATAAACGCGACAAAGGACTGCAAAGTTCGTGTTATGATATCTCTGTGGATTACAAAATGGTCGAATGCAGCAGAATAAACTAACAATTCTCAACTAGATCAACAGACAAAGGATCTTAGCCAGAATACAAATAAGCAACTAAAATATAATACCCGAAATATGGGAGCACTGCGGAATCAATGGATACTTTGGGACTAGGCCAGCTCTGACGATAATTGTTGGAAATCTGGAAAGTTCGCCCTAGGAGCTATACTTCTCGGAATGGCCTGGAAACTGTTCCAAATGATGTGCCCTGCTCTAGTCCTCAGCACTGGTATCTGTCGGACCCCTCTACTGATGAATCTGGACCCCGGATGGATACCTCTGGGGGAATGTGCCCCCTCTTCTTCTGGAAAAATGTGTCCTAGTGATTCCACCATCGGAATAGGATGATATATGTCTCAAAACGACTGCCTTGGTCTACTGGGAAATGGATCAGAAGGGTTTCCCTGAATCTGGTTTGATGTTGGCTCTGGAACCCCAAATGCGCCCACCAAAAGTGTCACACGTCCAAGTCTCAAAAATGCATCCCAGTTGATTCCTCCATCAGAATATGATGAGTAACTAGGAAAAATATGCACCTTTCCCTCCTCTCAAACGGGTCGGAGGGAAATCTTGAAATTCTCGTTGGATGGGATAAGTTGACTAAAAACCCTCTCAGAAATTGTGCCCTCACTCTAGATGAATGGGCCCTTATTGTTGAACACTGTGTAACTGCTACTGAAGAATGATGGAAGACCTAAATGATCTTCCTGGTGACTAGGGTGTGTCTCTCAACACCGAAATCATCCAACTGGTGTCTTCCTTCTGGAATCCAGTGAACTATCTCTCCTGAGATGCACCTCTTCTCCTCAATGAAAAATCATAATCTACATAATAATGAATTAGGTCATTGACCCTTCATTTATAGCTTTCCAAAACCCTAAATCATGATGAAACATTAATTCATTGTTGACTTCCAAAACCCTAAATCACTGTTGAAACCCTAATTCATTGTTGACTTATATTTTTAGCTCATAATGACTAAAAAGCGTTTTTAACCCTTTTTAGCTCAATGTCACTTTCTGAATATAACACATGAGACTGGAGTGACCTCTAGTAATCCTGTTTACCCCTCTTTGGCCCTGGCTATAGTCTAATGGGGTGATTTAGACCATTAATCCTCCTCTCTAGAGCTCCTATTTGGAAAGGGACATTACAGTCCTCCCTTCCCAAAATTGCTTGTCCTCAAGCAATACCAGTCCAGGGTGTTGCAACACCTTCTCGCTCTCCCAAGTGGCATCCTCTACTGGAAGCCCTCTCCATCTGATCAAACACTCTCTGATGACCCTGCTCCTCAGTTTTCTCTCCCGAAACTCCAAAACCTCCTCTAGAACTAACTCCAACTGTCCCTCCTCATCCAACGGGGGAAGCTCCTTAGATGTGCTAATGAATTGTCCCACTGCCTTTTTTAGGCAAGATACGTGGAATACATTATGAATCTTGCTCCCCTAAGGAAGATGTAGCTCGTAAGCAACCTCGCCTACTCGGCACATGATCCTGTAAGGACCATAAAATCTGGGCTTGAGCTTCTCAACCCCACTCTTCTTCAGAGATGATTGTCTGTAGGGTTGGAGTCTCAAGAAAACCAAATATCCAACCTCAAAGTTGCGCTCTATCCTATGCCTGTTCACACTTATCTTCTGTCAGTTTTGCACCATCTGCAGGTTCTCTTTCAACAACTTGAGAATCTCTTGACTCTCTATGATCCAATCATTGGCCTTGGGAGCTCTACTCTTGACTCTCTATATTCACTCTCGCATACAGTTCCCATTTGAGAAAGTAAATATATGGTCAGAATCAGCGTGATGATTCGGTCGCAATGGAATTGGTTTCGTTCGATTCTGAGAAATTTCATTTTTGAGCCTTTTTTAGCCCTGTCAGGCTCTTGGATCTGATTCTGGATCACTCTATGATTCAATCCTTGGCCTTGGGATCTCTACTCTCCCCGAAGACCAAGTCTACCAAAATGGGAGCATCATATATGTACAATGCTCAGAAGGGTGTCATACCAATGGACATGTGGAAGGTGGTGTTGTAGCAATGTTCTCCTAAATGTAACCACTTTACCCACGTTCTTTGTTGTCCTCCTACATAGTTCCTCAAATACCCTTCAACCCACTTGTTGAAAATATCGGTCTGTTCATCTGCCTGAGAGTGATAGTTGGTGCTAGGTGTCAACTCTTTACCCACCAACCTAAACAACTCTCTCCAAAATGTCCCTATGAACCGACTGTCTCTGTCATTGACGATGTTCTTTGGCAACCCATGAAGTCTGAAGACCTCCCTGAAGAAAATCTTGGATACATGAACTGTGTTGTACTCTGTCAGTATGGCATAGAAGTGAGCAAATATGGTCAATATGTCAACCACTACATAGATACAGTCCTTACCCTGGACCTTGGATAGACCTGTGATGAAGTCCATAGATATACTTTCCCATTTCTACTCTAGAAAGGGGAGTGGTTGAAGTAGACCTACTGGAAGAGCATGCTCTGACTTGTTCTGCTGGCAAGTCACACACTAAATGACGTGTCTCATAACATCCTATTTGAGGCCCTTCCATGAGAACCTCTCTCTGATCTGTCTATAGGTTTTGAAAAAACCCTGATGGCCTGCTAGAGGTGAATCATGAACTGTGGTGAGGATCTTCTTCTTGAGCCCTAAATATGGCACCAAGTAGAATCTATCCTTGTAAAATATGACATCGTCAATGACCCTATACCAGTCATCCAATATTTTCCCATCCATCACCTCACAAGTGAACTTGTTCTTGGAATATTCCACTAACAAGTGGGATTTCCAATCTGCTGAAATCTCCATCAAAGAACATGTCGTAGTTAACCTCGATAGTGCATCAAACACAATTTTCTTCTTCCCCTTGGCATACTCTATGTCAAATTTGAATGCTTGTACCTTCATCACCCATTTCTTTTGGTGCTCATTAAGGTCCTTCTGCTCAAGGAAATACTTCAAACTATTGTGATCGGTCTTGACCATGAATTTGCTACCCACCAAATATTGTCTGAACTTGGTCAAGGCATCCATGATTGCCAACATTTCCTTGTCATAAATGGAGTACAACCTATCAGGTTGACTAAGCTTCCGGCTCTCGAATACAATGGGGTGTCCTCCCTGCATCAAAACTCCATCGATCCCTTCGTCGGATGCATAACACTCTAGTACAAATGGCAAGGTGAAGTCTGGTAGTTCCAACACTGGCCAAGTGCCCATGACTTCCTTCATGTGATCAAAGGCTTCCCATGATTTCTCAATCCATATGAAGGCCCCATGCTTGGTAAGATCTATCAGCGGTGCTCCAAGCTGAGAAAAACCTTGGATGAACCGCTTGTAATAACTGCACAGCCCGAAGAAGCTCCTCAATTATGTCATGTTCCTAGGCATCAACCAATCCAGAATGGCCCTGATCTTCTCTTGGTGCACCTGTACCCCCTGTGCACTGATGATGTGGCCTAAGTAAAGCAGCTCTGTAATACCAAACTCAGACTTTGACTCTTTGGCATATAATGACTATGCCTCCATGATGCTCAATACCTCATCCAGGTACCTCATATGCTCTTGCCATGACCAGCTATAGATCAAGATGTCGTCAAAGAAAACCAAGACTAATTTCTTTAACTGATCCCTGAATATATGGTTCATGCAAGATTGGAATGTAGCGGGTGCATTGGTTAGCCTAAATGGCATAACCAGGAACTCGAAGTGTCCAAAATGACATCAAAATGTCATCTTCTCTATGTCCTACTCTCGGATGTTGATCTGATGATATCGAGAGCATAGATCAATTTTTGTGAAGAAACCTGCCCCATGAAGTTCATCCATCAACTCATCAATGCGTGGGATAAGGTATTGGTTCTTGATGGTTTTCTTGTTCAAGGCTCGGTAATCAATGCACATCCTCATGGTGCCATCCTTCTTCAGAACTGAGACAAATGAAGAAGCAAATGGGTTGTTGCTCGGTCTATTGTGTCCCATTTCCAGCAATTCCTTGATTTCCTTCTCTATCTCATCCTTGAACCTCCTAGGATGACTATAGGGAGGGGTGATCATATGTTTTTCCCCCTCCTCGTACTCAATGGTGTGCTAAAACCCCCTGCCAGGTGGTCTCCCTGGTGGAATTGCCTCAAAGACCTGTTGATGTCATCCCAATAAATTATTAATCTATGTATGGTATTATTGTCGACCTTCTGAATCCTTCTAAGTAGTGATCAAGCATTCTACGGCATATGCTACCTCCCCATGTCTGAATATCCTATCCATCCTCTTGGCTGAAATTGTCCTCGGTGCTCTTGTCGACATACCTCTTAGAACAACCTTCTTCCCATCCTGATCTCTGAATCCCATTTCCAAGGTTTGGTAGTTGGTCATGATTTTTCCCAAGGTAATCATCCATTGAACTCCTAACACCACATCTATCTCTGATAGGTCAACCACATAAAATGTGTCTCTCACTGTGTAGTTTCCTAACTTCATCTCTAAGTTTGGAACTCTGTCTAGACACTCCACTGTGTGTCCACCTGCTACCGCAACATCAAACCCCTCAAACTCCTTTGTCTGAAGTGTCTGTCTCGATACTAGTGAAACGTCGATGAAGTTGTGGGTGGCCCCACCATCTATCAGGGCGATTGTCCATTGCCCCTGAATAATCCCTCTGATACGGAGGGTATCATACCTGGGAACACTAGAAAGGGTCGCTATGACTCCTCCCTTTGCTGGTTTCCTCCTGTTAGTCTGCTCTGGCGGTTGTGGGACTACTGGAGGATGGGATACTGCCTGTGTCAGTGGTCTACGAGGAGGTTGCTCCACTGTTGGTGCTGACTCCTCCTCTAAACTAGTGGATCCACTGTCCTGCTCCTCCTCCTCATTGTCCACATTGTCTGTTGCTACCTCAATATAATGAATCTCTCCCTTGCCCATGCACCTGTGGCACGGGACCCAAGGATCTCTGTAGTGGAAGCAAAGCTTATTCCTCATAAGCTCTCGCCTAGTCTCATCATCCAAATTCTCCTTGCCCTTCCATTCTCTCCGGAATGGCTTCCTGTCTCGATCCCTCTAGGGCACAAATGGTTTAGAGAAATTTTTAGTCTTTGGCACTGAGTTTGCCAGATCTCGAGTGCAAAGGATGGCATCTTGCAAAGTGGGAGGCATGTATGCCTTCACCCATCCTCTCAAAGGCTCTTTGAGTCCTTCTGTGAATAGCATGATCAGCCTGGGCTCTGATATATCTGTCACTGCCATGGCTACCCGTTGAAACTCTGTGATGAATGCCTCTGTTGTGCAAGTTTGTCTCAATTAGGCTAGATCCCTGAAGTGTATCTCGGGATCCTTCCTGTCAAATCTATCTATGAGCCTATCTGTAAACTCCCTATATGAGGTGATGCGATTGTGACCCAATGTCACCGGTCCATGATACCACCACCCGTGTGCCTCACCCTCCAAGTGTAAGGTCGCGAAATTGATGGCCTTTGTCTCGGTCATCTGGTTGAGCTTGTAATACGTGTGTAGCTTCTATACCCAAGCTCTGGCGGTGTATTTGGATGATCCATCGAAAGAAGGGATGGTGAGTTTCCCAACTTTTCAGATGAAATCGAGGTTATGCCCCTGTTGTTGTTGTGGTCCTCCCATCTGCGACTCTCTGGGGCAGTTTCTAAGTCTGAGTCCACAGTACTCAACTAAGGTCATGTCCTGATGGAATTCACAACCCAATGTTGTGTACTCCCTCCTATACTCTGCAATGTCGTCTGCATGAGTGGGTGGCCTCTGTGATATCATCAGCAGTGCTTCTACCGGGGGTGCCCTCTGGAAACTGGGAAACAAGGGTCTGGGAATCCTACTCACAGAGGTGTATGTGCGAGAGGGTGACTAGGGTCTACTGCCTGCTCCTGAGTTCCCCTGTTCTTCATGCGGGACTTATGTGTCTTGGGTGCCCACTCTAGCCAATCTATCAACCACCTATGCCAAGGACTGAGACATGGTCTGTTGACTAGCTAACATATCATTGATAACCTACATGAAAGTTGTCTCTGGATCTATGGGGGCCTTGCCACTTCCCTCTGGTCTCTCATATTTATCTCCTAGCATCCTCTCAGCCTCGTGCTCAGCCTCACGCTCTGCCCTTCTCTCTCCTTCTCTGTGTGCCTCTTCCTCTTCCTCTGAGCTAGGAGGAAAAGGGGTAAAATCAGGCCTATGCCTTCTTTCCTTATGCCTGTTGTAAGTGACATATTCGTCACCTACGTGTTCACAACCCTCTGGGTCTTCTGTTGCACTCATTGTCTTTAGTCACAGGCTGGCAGGACTAAAGCTTTGATACCACTGTAATGTTCCTGACTTGGATAGTCTAGGAAACGTTGTTAATGTGTGTGTATGATCAATGGTCTATAACATATAAATGATCATACAAATAATAAGCGCGACAAAGGACTGCAAAGTTTGTGTTATGATATCTCTGTGGTTTACAAAATGGTTGAATGCGGCTGAATAAACTGACAATACTTGACTAGATCAACAAACAAAGGATCTTAGCTGGAATACAAATAAGCAACTAAAAGATAATACCTAGAATATGGGAGCACTGCAGAATCAATGGATACGCAAGGACTATGGCAGCTCTGACGGTAACTGCTAGAAGTATAGAAAGTTTGCCCTGGGAGATATACTTCTCAGAATGGCCTGGAAACTGTCCCAAATGATGTGCCCTTCTCTAGTCCTTGTTACTGGTATCTATCGGACCCCTCTGTTGATGAATCTGGACCCCATATGGATACCCCTGGGGGAATGCACCCCTCTTCTTCTAGCAAAATGCGTCTTAGTGATTCCACCGTCGGAATCGGATGAGATATGTCTCAAAATGACCGCCTTGGTCTACTAGGAAATGGGTCAGAAGGGTTTCCCTGAATCTGGTCTGATGCTCTCTCTGGAACCCCAAATGCGCCCGCCAAAAGTGTCACACGTCCAAGTCTGGAAAATGCGTCCCAATTGATTCCTCTGTCAGAATGTGATGAGGAACCAAGAAAAAGATGCACCTTTCCCTCCTCTCAAATAGGTCGGAGGGAAATCTCAGAATTCTCCCTAGATGGGATAAGTCGACTGAAAACCCTCTCAGAAGCTGCACCCTCACTCTGGATGAATGCGCCCTTCCTGCTGAACACTGTGTAATTGTTGTTGAAGAATGATGGAAGACCTAAATGATCTTCCTGGTGACTAGGGTGTGTCTCTCAACACTGAAATCAGCCCACTGGTGTCTTCCTCCTGGAATCCATTGAACTATCTCTCCTGAGATGTGCCTCTTCTCCTCAATGACAAGTCATAATCTGCATAATAATGAATTAGGTCGTTGACCCTTCCTTTACATCTTTCCAAAACCCTAATTCACTGTTGAAACCCTAATTCATTGTTGAAACCCTAATTCACTGTTGACTTCTATTTTTAGCTCATAATGACTAAAAAGCGCTTTTAACCCTTTTTAGCTCAATGTCACTTTCTGAATATAACATCTGAGACTGGAGTGACCTCTAGTAACCCTGTTTACCCCTCTTTGGCCCTAGCTATAGTCTAATGGGGTGATTTAGACCATTAAGCCCCCTCTCTGGAGCTCCTATTTGGAAAGGGACCTTACACATCAGATATATATAATAAGAGGCACAAATATACAGTAATACACAATTTCTATTAATGAGTGAAATGTACAGAACTGTAAATTACAGAGTGAAAGACTCACTAAAATGGTGGCATCTTATCTATGAGAAGATATGTGATGGCTACGCTCATTCACAAGAAGATGATTACAATGAGGCTCGAAAGGCCTTTTTAACATAAATGGAAAAACCATAAACATCCAAAAACCTAGCCCCCAGAAGATGAAAAGCTAAAATGTTTGTGGCCCCAATGTGGAGATGAAGCGCCAAAAGTCATGTGGGCCCGTATGGAGTAAGTTGGTACAACAACTTCCCAAGGTCATAAATTTTGCATACAATCTTTGTTTTAGGCACACGATAGCCCGTTGGAAAGGTCTATCCATGGAATACACATTATGCCATCAAACTCAAATGTGTCTGTAGGTTGAGTGTGGTGAGCCCTAAAAACATTGTTTAGGGCCCCAAAACGGCCCCAAAAGTTTAGGACTCAGAACTCTAGGGAATAACTGCCAATGATGAAAGCTTTATGTGAGACAGTTGGAATAGGTGGGTGGCCATTGATATCCAACTGGATCAATCCTCTCTCCTCAGGAACCAGTGGTCTCCATTGCATTGAGATCCCAGAGCAGATGGGAAAGCATTTGTTGAATCTAAATCTTGGTGAATCGCTTGCCTTGTTGGAGACGTTGCATTGCTTGGCTTGTGGAAGGCTATTGTGAACCTAATGTTGGAGGGTTGGACATTTTTAACCAGTCTGAATGTATGAGATGATTGTGTGTTGAAGGAATATTTGGTCTTTACTTCAATTTTGTCGACCTGCTTTTGTTGGATAGAGGGGGCTTGAACTGAGGTTGTAGTGGTCATAGTGTCCTTATGTTCACTTCCTGCCTGAATCACGAAGAAGCTAAACTTTTTCGTATGAGAGACAACTTTGTTGCATTGTTGTGTCGAAACAGTAGTCAAAACTACCTCTAGTATCCTCTAGAGATGATCCCCTAGAGTAACAATGACACTACGGGGTTGAGACTCATAAACAGCATAGCACTTCCACATATATGGTTGGCCCAAAAGAACACCACAGACATCCAATGGGGAAACATCACACAATACCTCATCCTTTAAGGGCCTGATGTCATAGCACATGTGACACTATTGGCTGACATGGAGTTATCATCCCTTGTGAAGCCACCCGATGTTGTATGGTTGCGGGTGTGGGGTTGTTGGCAAACCCAACTATTTGATGGCCTCTGCTAAGATGAGGTTCTTTTGGCTTCTGCTATCAACAATGAAATGCAATGGGATCCCCTTCACCCACATTTATGAATGGAAGAGGCGCTCCCCCTCTTCAGGATCTGTTGGTGCTTCTAGTTGGATTGTTGTGGTTGCGATAGTGGTAGTGGGGTCTGCGTCAATGATCTGTCTCCTTCCATTATTTTTTGAATTAGATTTTGAATCTGAGTTCATCTCTTTGTCTTTGATCTCAGATACCAATGATTTTTTTGAGCGACATTCATCGGTGAAGTGTCGGGGGATTTTGTTGAAATCAGACTACTTTCTATTGTCATTCTTTGTCTTTCCCTTACCCTTATTTTCCTATGGCTTGGACTGGTTTTCGAGAGGTTGTTTGTTAGGGTCATCTTTATCATACTTTGGTTGTTGTGGATTTGCAAACCCAAACTCATGTTTATTCTGGTGCTTAAATTTATGCTCGATTTTGACAACATATCGATAAGCATCTCCCAACGATGAGATGTCCAAAAAATCCATTTCAGTTTAAATGTACCTATGTAGAACCCCATGACATTTCAGAACCAAATATCACTCTGAATATTTGATACCCATCTTGGTGCACAAGGTATGGAAGGTATTGGTGAACTATGGCACTGCTTGGCCCTTCTCTTAATGCAATGTGGTACATCTCATGTACATTCAGTTTGAATGTACCTGTGTAGAACCCCACGGCATTTGAGAACGAAATACCGCTCTGAATATTTGATACCCATCTTGGTGCGCAAGGTATGGAAGGTATTGGTGAACTCTGGCACTGCTTGTTCCCTCTCTTGACGCAACGTGGTCCATCTCATGTATTGGTCTTCATAGTTTCCAACATGATAATATTGTTCCTTGATGACATCTACAAAAGATTCCCAAGTGGGTTTAGCCTCGAACATTCCAGACTCCTCTGTGGAAATTTGCTCACAGTAAGTTTCCCACTAATGTTTGACATGGGGGAGAGCCTTAAGGAGCACAAAGGTGATATTTTCCCTATTGGAAAAATTGTACACAAAGAGATAACCTTCTAGCATATTTAACCATTTTTCCAGAGCATCCACATCTATTTGACCTTAAAATATGGGAATATCAAAATTAATGTGTACCTTGAAAGGAACGGTGCCTCCAAAGTGGATGCTTGATGAAGACACATCTATTGTTATAGGTAGGTGTCGAAGGATTTGGGGAAAATTCTCCATCATTTTGGCCCTCTGTCGCGTGAGAGCTTGCTCCAGCAATAGATTAATATAATATTTTGCTCTGTTGTTTTTCTTTCCTTCCGTCGTGGAGGGTTTCTTGGGCATGCGAGAGTGATTTTCCTTGAGAGAGACAAGCTCTATACCAAACTCTATATACTCAGACCTCGTCGGGGACATGCACTAAAAACCTACTAAGAGCAACCTACTCTGATACCACCAATCCAGATTATTTTGAGCATGAAATGAGAGCGGAGATATAATAAAGAAATATATCGAGATATTGCAAGAAATCCAATAATATAGCAGAGGTATATCAGATATATATAACAAGAGGCACAGATATATAGTAATACATAATTTCTATTAATGAGTGAAATGTACAGAACTGTAAAATTATCGAGTGAAAGACTTGCTAGAATGGTGGCAGCTTATCTCTGAGAAGAGATGTAATGGCTACTCTCATTCGCAAGAATATGATTACAATGAGGCTCGAAAGGCATTTTTAACATAAATCGAAAAACCCTAAACATCCAAAAACTTATCCCCCGTAAGATGAAAATCCAAAAGGTTTGCGGCCCCAATGTGGAGATGAAGCGCCAAAAGTCATGTGGGCCCCAATGGGGTAAGTTGGTACAACAACTTCCCGGGGTTGTAACGTTCTCATACGATTTTCATTTTAGACACACGATACCTCGTTGGAAAGGTCTATTCGAGGAACACACATTATGTCGTCCATCTGTAAATCTATCTGCAATTTAATTGTGGCAAGCCCTAAAAATGTTGTTTAGGGCCTCAAAATGGCCCCAGAAGTTTAGGACCTGAAAATCAAGGAAATAACTGCCAATGATGAAAGTTGCATGTGAACTAGTTGGAATAGGTGGGTGGCCACTGATATCCATCTTGATCAAATATGCCATCTAAGACAAAAATTTTACATATGTAGGAAGCTTGGCATATCCCTAAATCTTAAGAAATCAGTAGTTGGAGTTGACGAAGGAAAGTTATTAGGCCATATCGTGTCAAAAGAAGGAAAGTTAATAGGCCATGTCATGTCAAATGAACGAAAGTTGTTAGGCCATGTCTTAATGGAAGGAATCACTCCACAAGCCATGCTTTCTATAAAATAATACAATCCAACACATGTCCATACAATGATACCCATGTGTATTTATAAGTTCTCATGGGTATTCCTAGGGGTCTATGTCAACTACCCCTTATTATTATATTATTTCCTTTTAATTACATAGTGGGCCTATTCCATTATTATGGTCACATTACATTCATTATCCCCTTAGGTACCTCCCTAGGTACTCCATATTATCCTCCCTAGGTATATTACAGACAACATGAACGTCTTGTGACACTAACTCCACAATGGCCCACAATAGTAGAAAAAAATTGACAACTTTATCCTAGTGATTACACTGAGATAATCAACACAATTCTACCTTAGCACCATATGAAGAAAACCAACTATCTTATAGACAATGATCCAGATAAGATTAGAACCTCTTGTCATCATTTACATTTATGTTGAATGCAAAATTAGGGTCAAGTGGTGAAATGAACCCATAGAAATCTTTGGCCACAACTAGAAAAGTATGTGATATGATAAATTGATGTAGTCACAATAAAATGATTACAGAGATATGTGTTAAAACTAGGGTCAAATACTACACTGTGACATGCCAGATTAGCTTTGATTTACTAATTCAACATTATCATGATTGCTAATGGTTAACACTTATCGATTGCACACTTCGGGAAGATGACAGTTCAGACCCCCAATTTTGGAAATGGTAGTGTTGAAAATTAAATATTTGAAGCTTTAATGATGGGAACCTTCTCCTGTGGCTATAATTCTAGATTAATTTCTCCACTTCCCCTCACTTGCTTTATCACTACTTTGTTG
>ML825102.1:5621-16376 GCA_009831015.1 Picea engelmannii | reverse complement strand
CACACCTAAACAAAGACATTGTACATGAGTAGAATTTAATCATGATGAACACCAAGGATCAACTAGCCACTCTCCCTCAGTTTCTTGGAACACATTATAATGATGTCTTTTGAGAATTGCAACTATATTTTTTTGTTGAACTATTGTTATAGAATTTCATCATAACAACTGGGATATTGTGGATCATTTCATTCACATTATTCCCATCAATGTTGTTTGATTCCTCAATCTTCCCAATGATAGACTCCAATTTATCCTTAAAGTTTCATACATCTTTGTTGATCCTTACTACCTCTAAGAACATGCACACGAGATGCTACAAGAAACCCATGTTTAAGTATGATGACCTGGAGCTTAGGTGTTTCATATTCCTTACCACAATGAATGATAATTTACACATCCTTGTAATTATCATGCTTCTCCAATTGTACACACATGCTTCCATGGGTCACCTCTTAATTGACACAGTCATAGTCCTACAACTTTTAGTACATCACAGCAAACCAATCAAGTGGACTAAGTTTGTTTTGGCCAAAATGATTTGCACAACCTATTATTCAATGAATTGTGGTTGATCATTTCAGATGGGATCAATACTATTTTCTATCTTCATTAATGTTGTGCGTTCATACATGCCTCATTAGGTATGACCTAATTGGAGCTCTCGTGATATGATATGCATGTATGACTAAGATTGAATGAATGGCTCACAATTCTGTCACTTATGTTTTGTGTCACATCAAATCTACCCCCTACAATAAACACCCCATTATGCCTCTTAAAGTCATGAAAATAATGCATGAATGAGCCAAATGGTTTTAGAAAGAAAATCATTGCATAATCATGGTATATGGTTCACATGGACCATATTTAAAACTGAGGAAGTACATATTACTCGATGGATCATTGTATGAGATGGAACCATAATACTTAGAAACTAATTTTCATGCCAACAACATCAATAAAGGATCATAGTTCCTCCTCCCCGGATAGCTACAAAGTAAACTTTGAATTAATGATGAGCTTTAGGAAATCATTGTGACTCCACTTCCTTGGACAAATGAATGCCTACACCATGTTAATTAAAGTTGCCCAAGATTATGACAAAGTACACTCACACTATTAGAGATATCGACTTGGGTCTTTTAAATTTCCAATCACTTGCCTGATGAGCTTACTTAAATGGCCCAATCATTGTTAAAACAATACATATATAGGAATTAGAGAAGTAAAATGCACAATGAATAAATAAGAAGAAAAATAAGAGGGAGTTAGTATTTCAATTGTTGGACTTAGGAGAGTTTGTTGGGTAGTTAAGCCTTGGTGTGCCTGAGATGAGCACTTGCACCCACAAACTTATTGATGGGTTGTAGCCTTAGTTCCTCTTGTGATGAGAGTATGATTCCACCTATTATAAGTGACAGATCTACTACATGGGTGGTTGTTATGGAATTTAGTTTTAGTAGGTGTGATGCCTAGGAGGACCTATGATAGGTGGTTAATATGTTCTAGGGATTACCAGTATGTTTTCACCTATGAGAGGTGGTGGATCTACCTGATTTTTGGTTGATAAGGATTTATTTTTATTGGGTGAGACGCCTATGAGGAATTGTGATAGGGGGTTGGTTTGTTCAAGTGGATACCAATGTGTTCTACTTCGTTTGTGGATGGCATGTATTTATTTTCAGCTAATGATATGTCCATGAGGACCCATGATAGGTGGTTGATTTGTTCCAATAGATGCTAGTGTGTTTTCACCTATGATAGGTGAAGGATCTTCTTCATTGATGATTGGTATGTGGTCTATATTTCAATTATTGTGATACCCAGGAGGACCTAGGACAGGTGGTTAATTTGTCTTGGTATATACCAATGTTTGGAGTATATTGATGGATATGATATGCATGCTTGACCATTTAATTGTTTGTTGATTTTTTGAGCCCGTGATGGGTTGATTCATTAAGTGATAGATGAATAATTATTGGTTGTTTTTTGTTGGTTGAGTTATGATAATAACCTTGCTCACCTCACTTATTGTTGCAGATGGAGGTAGCTTCCAATGTTATCCCTTAGGGATAGTATTGGTTGTACATCATTGATCTGAATTGGATTCTTCCAAAGTCACTTTGTAAAGTTTGTAATAAGCATTTGATTATTTTTTTGGCAAAGTTGAGGAAATGTCCAAAATTCCTTTGAAAGTTAAGACAAACCATTGTGATGGTTATCCTTCCAAGGTAGCCCATTAAAAATGAAGGTTGTGATGAAGAAGGGAATTCAATGGAAGAGAAGGGAGTAGAGACTAAGAGGAAATGAATAAGGGCAATTGTAGAGAGGAGAGATATAAGAGGCTGTCAACACAAAGAACGTAGGACAAGGGAGACATTGTGCCTAGCCATGCACGAGCAAAGATTGTTGTTCAATTCAATCCACCTATAAATGTGTGTTTGCTAGTAAGTAACAATGCATAAGGTTTTATATGCATAGCTCACCCCCACCCCCCATTTTTAATCAATTATTCTTAATGAAGATTCCCTATAAACTAGTTTTCTTCCTAGTTGGGTTTCTAGGAACATCTTGATGTCTGTGTTTGTTACTATTGTGTGGGTAATTACTTGAGCTCTACATATGTCTTGTTTCATGTTTTGATTTTTAATGCCAATGCATTCACTTCTCTTAGGTTCTTAATTCAATGGAAATCTCATCATTGATAATAAAAAAATAAGGATCTTAGTGTAGCTCTATTAACCAACATCTACAACAAATCGATTTCCATTTTCCACTCATTCAACTTGTGTTTGTTGATGAATCACAATAGTAACCACACATTATGCATCCTACAACAATATCCCCAATGCATGATCACTTTCCCATTCCCTTTATGTTCATTGTGTAAACCGCCACCTACAACATTCCCAATTTTTCAATTTACTTGAGTGGTAAAAGATAGAGATAACTTTCAAATCGATTGGATGGTTGGCTAATTAGTTTATGTTATTTTATAGTGATCAAAAAGTTATGAATTTTCCATTCTTTATTCAATTCATTGATGAACTACAAATTTTTTATTAGTATACTAGATCATTGATTGTGCCCACAACGTTACTTGTTGTTGCTTGAGTCGATTGGTGGAACCTATAGAAAAATTAGTCCCATGCTCAATTCTTGGATTTTTTGAATCATGGGGAACCACTTATTGGTAGCTAGCACTCATTGCAAATTGATGGTCGTGATCCTCCTTCCTTGATTTGTTGTGTGAGACATTTAAGGCAATAATACATCCCCCTCAAAGGCCACATGCTATTAATACCTACAACCATCGTCGAAGGGTTTCTAGTTAGGAATCCAACGCATGTGGTTAATGCCTCTTGCAATTGGGAGATTGAAAAATTAAACAAAGTGAGGTCTCCTTATTAGTTTGTTGCTTGCATTATGTGAATGGGCAGAGTTATGGTCGAATGTATGTAGAGATATCAATTGTTGGACAAAGTATATATCTTCATTATTGATAGAGTGCATTTGTCTTATATTGTTGGCATTAGCCCAGACATTGCCAAGCCTTGAAGACAATAAATAGAGAAGTTAGACTACAAAGATTGTATAAACTAGTATTTCATGCCTATAGGTGATTAGGAGTTAGAAACATTTGCACTCAGTGTTGCATCGAGAGTAGAGAACAAAGTCTATCTCCACAAAGGATCCATGTTTATGAAATGGATAGGCCACATGCCTACCATTTATGAATCATAAGGTGTCAAAGTAGGTTCTTCAAATACCTTGAAGAATCTTCCATGGGAAAAAACTAGAAGATAGAGAACTTGGAAGAGCTAATAGACTTCAACAAACATATATGAGAGGAAAGTCGATGTTGGAGGTAGAAAGCGAATGAGCTGGAAAAATAACTTGTCAAACACTAGGACTCCTTCACCACCATGGGGGTAGAATTAGATAGGATCATATTGCAACTCTTGTAAGGAGGATAAATTCACTCAGCTTGATAATTGACAAGAGGAGACGTTCACCAAAGTGATTGCTCAGTTATACCAAGGTTTGGCAGTGAAGGAATAGGCCTTGAAGAAGCTAGAAGAAGTTGTCGAAGAGACCAAGCAAGCCCCTTCCGTTGCCACTATGGAAGCCAACACTATGACAAAGTCAAGCATGACAAACTCAGCTTTCAAGACCCTTCCTTGAGAGACCTTCAATGAATTTGAAAAGTACACCAAAGGAATCAGTTCCAAACTCATGCAGTAAATGGGCCATGATGGCCAAGGGATTGTGATCCCCATTGTAGCTCAATAGAGACCCAAGCATGAAGACCTAGCATTCAGTGGAGAAGAATCCAACACAAGTTTAACTCAAACCACCTTCTTCGACGCAAGAGGAACCATAAAAGAATCCATTCCCATGGAGGAAAAGGTTGTTGGAAAAGGAGTGTGCAACAAGGCACTCAAATATGTTTGTAGAGGCTCAGAAGAGGGAAATAAAGAGATATTGATTCCACCATCCAAATCCACTCCAACTCTTGGGGGACCAAGCAACCAAGATGACAAGCATCATCAAAAACTGAAAAGGTATGGCATAGTATCTTTGGTTTGTTTCTATTGCAATAAAATGGGTCATAAGACTAGCAATTATAGTCACTCTAAAAGGCTAAGCAACTCATGTAGGAACTATTGCCAATATTGTAGATTGTATGGACACTTGGAGGCCAAATTTTGAAGGCTTCACCTAAAAATCCATCCAAGAACCAAACAACCATGAAGAAATCTTAGAGAGTCAAGGTCAAGGGGAAAGAGAAGTCGATTGCACATGCATCCCAAGATGTAGTGATTTTCCAACAACCAGTTGCAACAATGAATGTCATTTCTAACCATGAGATGGAGAGTAGGCTTATCCCAAAGGCATCCCCTATCTTATATCCTACAGTAGAGGCTACATTCTTTCTTGGATATTTGTGAAAGGATGCTTGAAGGCAGAGAGGAAGAAGATTTAAGGGAGTTGAATCTTTTAGGGACCAAAATCCTAAAAAAGGGGACATATGATCCAAATTGGATCCTCATCAAAATCGTTTTGTAAATTTTGTAATAAACATTGAATTTTTTTTTGGAAAAGTTGAGAAAATATCCAAAATTCCCTTTGAAGTTGAAACAAACCATTTTTATGGTTTTCCTTCCAAGGTTGCCCATTAAAAATGAAGGTTGTGATGAAGAATGGAATTTGATGGAAGATAAGAGAGCTAAGACTAGAAGGAAACGAAGAAGCGTAGTTGTAGAAAGGAGAGCTCTAAGACATAGTCAACTCAAATATCGTAGGACAAGAAAGACATTGTATCTAGCCATGAAAGAGAAAATATTGTTGTTGAGTTAAATCTATCTATATTTTTTTGTCTACTAGTGAGTAACAATATATAAGTTTTTCTACAAATAGCTCAACCCCCCCCTTTTTTGTAATAAATTCCTCTTAATGAAGATTCCCCAGAACCTGGTTTTCTTCCAAGTTGGGTTTCTAGGAATTGTTACCCCCCCAGCCTAGGGGTAACTAAGGAGATTATGTCTTGAGGCCTACAGGTAGAAGACATGGAGTGTCGAGAGCTAGATGACCAATTGATCCCACATTGAGCTGACAAAGCCCCTCCTCTATGTTGCACATCATCATTCATCACCAGCAACATAGTAGTATATGCCACACCAGCCTGGCCCAAAAAGGACAAAAGATATTTCTTCGTGAAAAAACAAGTTCGGTCTCATCGTAAGTGTCACTTTGATAATCGAAGCATTTGAGCATGTTGTGAAGAGTCATTTCTTGATTATGGAACGTTTTCTTGGAAATTATGCCTTTTCCCTTATTTCACCTTGGTGGTTGACATGGTTTCCTAGTAAGTGGGTCACCCTCAGGAAAGGGGTTTCTACTGGGGGGTCTCCTTGAAGGGTCATCGTACCATTCCCACTCATACTTACCAGTTTCCATGCCTCTTCCCCTTTGTTTCCTCATCTTTTGGGTTTTTGGGCTTACTGACCCCAAGAAGAACTTGTACCTCATGTCATGGTAAGAAGGGGATAAATGCCCATAGGTGTTGTAGATATCGCTTTAAAAGTCAAAAGCGATATTCTATCCTTCTAGATGCTTGACCTAAGGTCCTAAGAGCAATGAAACACTTCTCCATAAAAACAAAGGACCTTTTAAAAACAAAATGAATAAATTGTCTCGCTTGATGGGGGAATGTATTGCGGTGTCCTTTAATTTCTAGTGCATATGGCACTCAATGTGTTCTAAATTCAAGTGGAATTATGAAAAAACTATGACTTGAGTTTCCTCATATAAATATGAGGCAAGTCATTTTCATTTGATCATAACTCATCACTTGAAAAATTACTCTTGGACAGAAATTTCGACCTCTCTTCTTTCTTGTCATTATGGATGCTACACTTGTTTATTGGAGGAACAAAGGATAACGACTTATTTTGGATGATTATCTTTGGAAAATCGTTGTAATTTCTTTGATAGTAAGAGTTATTCATGGAATAACTTAGTTTGGGTAAGGAATTTTCTGCAATTTTGTGTATTTATCTTCTTGAATTCAAGGTTATACTATCAAACCCTAGGAGGAGTATAAGGGGATACACCCTCCATCAAACATTTTTTTTCTATTTTCATTGAAAAGGCCTCAAAGGATTGCTAGGAGTAAGAGGGTTTACACCCTTGTGGCAAGGCTTTGCTAGGTTTTATCTTCTCTAGGGAGTAAGAGGGTTTACACCCCTAGAAGATTATCAAACCCTAGCTCAACTTGGATTTCTAAGCTAGACGATTTCAACATTTTGTGTCTTCTTTGGCTTTATAAGGGTTTAATTCTCATACAAAAGTTTTATTCTCCTTGTTGGCTAGGTTTTTTTCCAAGCAAGAGACTCCATTAACCCAATAGACAAGGCACTAATTGCATTGGAGATTGTAAAATCTTGCATTGATAAACATGAAAGTTTGAGGTTTGGAAATTCTAATGTTGGGATTTGATTCTACATGCTATCGACTCTCTTGTATGCTAATGGAATCTTGATTGGATACGTGATTGTGTTTTTGTTCTTAACTATTAGCTACAGCCATTAGGGCTGGTATATTTCATTGCTATTGTTTCCTTCATTTATAAATTTAACTGTGGAAATCATGGTTTAAATATTGGAACTGAAGGTGCTTATATAGAGCTTCAAGTTGGTCCTTTCATTTGTTGATTTATGTGGTTAAATATTGTTGTTGTATCAAACGTTTGCTACAACCATAGGGTTGTCACAAAACTTGTTGATAACACTCATTAACAACCCTCGTTTGTCATCAAAGTCTTGGTCTAAACATTGGAACATCGTGTACTAGTTACAAGCTTTATTTTCCAATATCATATACTTGATTTTGATAGTTGGATTTGCAGTTGTTGTAATTATTCATTGCTTATATATAATTGTTTACTGCTGAAATTTTGGGACAGCAAGATTTCTTTTTGATTGCCTTCTTGTCCCAGGGCTTATATCATCATATATTGTCTTGGTTTTGGTTGTCTAACATATGTATTACAGGTACAGAACATTGATAGCTCATTCATTGACTTATACTCATCCTCCATCAAGTCTTGAGACCTTCAAGTAGTGAACTATAGGGGTGGTTCCTTCATCCCTTGGCCTCTCTCATTCCAATCCCCCAAGGGTCACTTGAGAAACCTCCCATCCCTTGGGTACACCAATAACATGCCTAAAGAGTCTCACAAGTGGTTGCCCAAATTCACTGGAAACAATGTTGTTACACCTAAAAACCATCTTAATTCTATTGATGTGGCCATGGAAGATAACAATATAGAACATGAAGATGTTGCAAAGAATTTACTAGCTACATCTCTTGATGAAGATGCTAAAAAGTGGTTCAAATGCTTGCCTGACAATCACTTGCAATCTTATGAAGCTTTCACAAAGTTGTTGAAAGGTAGATGGACAACAAAGAAAGAAAGTGGAATATTATCGATGCAACTCAATCAAATCAAAAAGAAAGAGAACAAAAAGTGAAGGAATTTGATGCTATATTTGACAACTTGTACAGTCAAATATTGAAGGACGTATGCCTACCTGAACCAGTTGTGCTCCTTCTTTATTTGAATGATTTTGAAGGACAATTTGGTTTTATCTTGAAGGAAAAGATGGCAGAAAATTTGGCAAAGGCCAAAGAATATACTACACAGATTGAAGAACATCTTATCAACTCCAAGATTGAGCTTTTTCAGTTCCCTCGTGCCAGAACAGAACATAAGACAAAGACTTCAACCAATAATGTCTAGGATCCAATCACACTCTTGACTCAGAAGTTTGATCAAATGAATGCCCAGTTCATCCATAGTCAAAATCAGATCATGAACATGTTAACAACTTTGGAGAGGAAGTATTCTCCACCAAGACCAAAGTTTATCAGATAGTAGAAGTAAAACACAGGTTGGAAACCAAAGCCACAACAAGAGGCACTGGCACTTTGAATCCTCTTAAGATGGTCGACATGGAGGGATTATCGTGGTGTTTGGCTTGTCAAGAACCTCATTCAGAACATGAGTGTTCGAGATAGAGGGGAGAATAAAATCCAGGCACCATGGATAGGTTAAACTTCAATAACACAACTTACATGCTTGAAGATAATGAACACATTGAAATCACAGTGGAACAACTTGAAGAGATCATGAAGCGGACAGTTAGACGAGATCGGGTGGAAATATTGAACCAAATGTATGAAGGCTTAAAGGAGAAGTTGAGGAAAAGGGAAAGCTTCACATACTCAAGAAGAAACAAAGTTCTAGTCTGAACCCCTCCAACAACAAAGGAAGTTCCTCCACCTCCTCTAATTCTAGTTCATGACCTACTTACGCAGCTTGTACCAACAAATGAGGATCTTCGTCTAAATATCGATGTACCTAGAATGGTTGGAAATATGAATGTGGTGGTGTTTGTGGTCAAGATGTGCAAGATTCCTTCTATAAGGAAAGAAGTCTTGAAGAATTTAAAAATACAAGATGAAGCAGGGGATCCTCCGGTGATTTTGAATACTATGTATCATGGGAACCAGAGGGAAGACAATCATGCCTTTTATCTTTCTCTGTGCATCAATGGTTTTTTTTGATCAATTGTATGTTGGATTCCAGGGCCTCAACAAATGTAATGCCTTGGAAGGTCATGAACCAACTAGGTTTGAGGACGACCCGTCCTTATGGAAACATTTGTGGCATTGATTCAAAGAAGGTCAAGGTTTATAGTCTCATCGAAGATGTGAAAGTTTACTTGTAGGCATTCCCACACATCGAAATTAATATGAATGTGGTTGTGATTGATGTATCAGATGCCTGGGGCATGCTCCTATCGAGAAGTTGGTGCACCACCCTTGGTGGTTTTCTTAGCATGGACCTCACTCATGCACATATCCCTATGAGGGATGGGACATTTGAGATTTTGTATAGTGAACATGTTGCAAAGAATAATGTGGTTGATCCAAATAGCCCAAACTATTGGACTGATTGTAAATATGATGTGACACCTCAGGTTATTGAGTATGATCCTTGGGATTTACCTTTTGCAGAAGAAAATTGTATTGATACACTATTTCCAAAGACTGATAAGTATAAAGAGAAACTTGCAAACTATCAAAGAAAGGATCCAGGATCCATCAAGATACTAAATAAGGATGAGGGAAAGAAGGATCAAGAGTGAGAACATGCCATTAAGCATATATTCGAAGCATATCCTCCCACACAACCTTACGTTGAATATCTATTGTATGTTGAGTTTGTTGAAGGCAACCTTGCACTCATGTCGGATATGGGGAAGGGAAATCCAAAGTATGATAAGATGAGTGAAGTTTTATGGCTTGGCCCTTACATTCTCAAGAATAAATATGAAAAGGGTGCCTACTATTTATCTGTCATGGATGGGAGGAAGATTCCATTACTGGTTGATGGGTCTATCCTTCAAGCCTATGTAGACGGAACCTGATCTCCACGGGCCTTCGGCCCCAGGTAAGTAGGTAGGTCAGTTGCATTTTGCATTGCATTTGTATCATATCTTCCATGTTCATGTCATGGTAGAGTAGTTAAATTTGCATTTCATATTGATTTTATTGCATTTATGCATGGTTGTTGTGATGCATTTGCCTGAATCATTACATGTTAGTTAGAAGTTTTTTGAAAAAAAAAAAAAAAAAATTAAGGAATAGTTGTCAATTTTGAAAATTTGAATTTTTTTTATATGAATAAAGGGTAAGCAATCCACTCCTCCATGCTCTAAATATTACTTAAGTATATGTAGTCACGTGTTTTACCAAGAGATGTTGAGGTTCTCATGCGCTCTATGGCGAGCACATGTCCCCATGTAAGAGCCAGATGTTACCCCCCATCCCAGGGGTAACTAAGGAGATGATGTCTCAAGGCCCACAGGTAGAAGACATGGAGTGTCGAGAGCCAGATGACCAACTGAGCCCACATTGAGCTGAAAAATTCGCTTCTCTCTACCACACATCACCATTCATCATCAACAGCATAGCAGTATCTACCACACTGTCATGGCCCAGAAAGGACACCAGATCTTGCTTCATGAGGTAACAAGTTTGGTCTCTTGGTAAGTGTCACTTTAATAATTGAATCATTTGAACATGTCGCAAAGAGTTCTTTCTTGATTATGGAACATTTGCTTGGAAATTATACCTTTTAACTTATTTCACCTTAGTGGTTGACATGGTTTCCTAGTAAGT